>JASPKZ010007150.1:3430000-3498605 GCA_030220185.1 Diploptera punctata
TAAAATTAATATTAAGAAGTTATGATTGAAATAAGTAAATCAATGGCAAAGAGAGAAATGTATTACTTAAATGTAAGTTGAACCCTAGGTAAAGTGGAGGTTCAGAGTGTGATTCCTGATTCAGACAGTTTTTATTTGCCATTAATTAGAAGCAGAATTGGTAACTGTAAGTGTTGTGGCAGTTTTATTGCTGTACATGTAATATTTTTTTAGAAGAATTAAAGCCAATGAGTACAATCAGGACACGACACACACCCAGTCCTTATTGAATTATAAGTTTGAAGAAAAATTTGTTTCGTGAGAAGTAGATATGAGAAATGTGTTTTTTGGAGAAAACGAGGAGCTTCACAACATGACGTAGGCATGTGCGTAGCGAGTTGGGTGCAGGGGGGTGCGGTTGCATCCCCCTTGATTTTCGACCAATTAACATTAGATAGAATACGATTTTATTCTATCCGAAAGTAGGTGAAACATTTTAAAAATAGATGTAAAAAATATAGTTTTTAAAATGATAAAAAGCCCGCCAAACCCAATCGATGTGATATAACGATTTGTCAAGTACATGTCCCAGTGGACGTAAGCATCGCCAGTACGCCAGAAAATTCAAGACCTCTATTATGAACGGCTAACGCAGCATTCAATTCTCGAATTTCAGCCGAGTACCTGAGTTTTTTCTTTGATGTAAATAAAATGATTGCGGATAATGTAAAAATGCCAGGGCTTAGAGAGTTCTAGCTGATGAAAGCTGTGGTATTTCTGGAAAGGAGGAAAGTAGCATTGGTGTGCGGTTTTTTGATGAGAAAGTGAATAAAAAATTCGAGAAGAGTTTTTGGCTTTGTTGAACTGAAAAGAATGAATGCCCGATCAATTGCTGCAGGAATGGAGTTTTTTTTTTTTTTTTCAAAAGACCGACATTGACTCGCACAAATGTGTCGGCCAAGGCTATGACGGAACAGGATCCAGAAACATCTGCGCGAGTTGTTTTCCCAAAGGTATTTACTTCCACTGCGATAGCCACAAAATCAATCTTGTGGTAAATGATTTGAATAGTTTGTCCGAGATGAGAAACACGATAGCTATAATTAAGGATATTAGTAACATTTTTCGATAGTTGCCGTTGAGAAGACAGCACGTCCCATCCATCCCCATTCTCTGCGAAACACGTTGGTTGCAAAAATATATAAGTATTGGGATATTAAAAAAAAAACACATTTTGGAATTGATGAACCGCCTGAAATTGATTGCCGTAGAAGGAAATGCACCAAGCCGAAAACAAGCTGATCAGATGCATCATGTTGCAAGTAGAAGTAATTTCATCTTTTGTTTGTGCCTGATAGCAAAATATTCTAGTTATTTGGAACCTGTCGTTAATTCGCTGCAGCCGTGGCTATAAAGTAAAGTAAAGTAAAGTAATCCCACAACAGGCCTCGGGAGGCCCTTGGGGTAGCAGGAGGTTAAGGCTGCCACTTTTTCTAGACAATCGGCACTTGATGTCAGCCGGGTTGTCAGCCCTGCGTGACGTCCGCCTTTACCCCAGAACAAGCGTCCGGTACTCATTTCAGTTAGAGGCTGAGTCGACCCCAGGGCCATATAGGTTTAATTAAATGCACGGCCCATGTTGAAAGTATAAAAAAGCATGGTAATAGATCGTGACAAAAAAAGTTGAGATCTCTGAAGGGCATTATGAGAGATGGTGACTATTGCTTCTGAGCTAGATGTGGAAATCACACTACCAAGAACATACAATAAGCAGACACATCGAGGTAATCCACAATGTAATTAAGATGACGATCGTAAATCCCTACTTGGGGTCCTTTCGCACAGCTTTACCAAAGAGATTTGGAGAACTTCACCTTGCACCTTAACCTAAAAACATATCTAAAAGATCTCCAAGCAACGGCGAGCAAATTTTCAGACTATTATAAAATCGAGGGTTTGTCCATTGAAATTGAACTATTGTACCGTATATGAATGAAACGGAGTGACAAGGATAAAGAAGGTGATTTCATTAACATCATGGACGAGTGCATTTTTTTTTCCCGCCCATAAAAAAAGCAATTGTAATACCGGTATGCCTGTCTTTGTCATGCAGTACAGCGTCGATTGAGCGCATTTTTAACACTCTTAAGAAGGGGGAAAACATTGTGCCGCTCTACAATGACAGAAAATCGTCTTAATGGCATGTGTATGCTCTCAGTCTGCACAAAAAAAAGAACTTACTGAAAATTATGTTGAAAAATTCATAGATAACGTAGTTAAAAAAAATCTCAAACGAAAAAGGCGAGTCGAACTGTGTGTGCAGTTTTATTTTGTTGGTAGCTAAAATGTAGCTAATAGTTTAAATAGAATGTAGTATAACAAATAAGTAAAGAAGTAATCTTGACAAAAATAAATAAATTCGCCAAACCTAAAAATTCTGCTATTGTTTCATTATTATTCTTCATATTTCCTCTTCAATAGCGCTGTAGTTTTCTTCCGAAATATATTGAGGTTAGTTTAAAAACTTTAAGGTAGTAGTTAATATTTTTTATTTGATTGTAAAAAAAAAATTGCACCCCTGTTAATCCAATGCCCCATGGGTGTAAGTCTATATGGTCATGGAAATTTGTCCTATTATAAAATTACAATAGGATAGGAAGTAACATTGTCCTGACTCCAGAAATCTGGACAAGCTGACAATAAAAGAAAGTAGTTTTGAAACATGTCCTAGGAGAATTCAACCTTTATGTGGTAAGGTGCAACAGTCTCAGCTTATTTGTTAATGGTCATACTTAAGCAGTTCTGAGAAAAGTGAGGCAGTAGGTTGGAACTGTGATAAATCTGGAATAATTTAAAAAAAGTAAATTGCCGGTCCCAAGCCCGGATAAGAAAGGAGGAGGGGGAGGAGTAACACCTCGTAAAAAACCTTGGTTCAGCTGGCGCGGCTGATAGTACCATGTCAGGGCCCCTTACCAGGGAACGGTGAAGACCTCAACGGCAATGAAGGCGGAGAGGGATACCCTTAATTTGGCGGAAGAGGCACCCTATCCTCACTGAGGGAAAGAGAGAGGAACCGCTGCCTTGCGGAGAAGGAGAAACTTCAATGGCTAAGGGAGCATCCTCTACAGAAAAGCATGCCTGTCGTCCAAGAGGCATTGAGATGGCAACCCCACCACTGGACTTAGCCAACTATAGGCTGGTAACCTATAATGGGGAAAACTTTAAATACTCGAAATCCATAGTAATTCTGCCCGATGGCAAGTCCTTCACTGCAAACATAGCATTTTATGCTATGGACCATTCGGGCCTTAAAGTTTTCCTGACATTTGTCTTACAGATGAGGAAAAACCCCGATAAAAACCTCACCCAGAAAAACTGGCCCGACCGGGGATCGATCCCGGAACCGCTGTGTGACAAGGCAGCACGCTACCCCGAGGCCACAGCGGTGGACATATTGAATTATTAACAGTGTAATTTTTACAATATTAATCTTTGCTGATGATCAGAATATTTATAGGTAGAAGAAAATGAAGTTTAAGAAGTTGCCCATGAAATAAGTCAGGTTGGTTGTAAATGCAACTTTATAATTTATACAAATGAAACTGAAGTAATGACATTCAAGGACTGTAATGTACAAGAAGTAAAATTATAATAAATGGGTAAATAATTTAACAATTAAAATATTTGAAGGCATTGAAATAAAACAAAAAGAGATTTAGACAGTTTTGTGAAAATATAGAAAGGACATTAAAACGCAGTGTAGTAAGGAAACATCATTAAATCTGTATAAAGTAATTGCTTCCCATTTTTATTATAATAGAAGTGAAAGCTGGACGAAAACATCAGATTAGTTAAGGTAAATGGAATCGGTGAAAATGAGATGTCTTTGATTAGTATCGAGTTATAAATTACTTGACCATTAGATAAGAATTAAATTTAGAATATACACGTAACTAGAGGCTATAAGGTACTGTTGCTGTGTGGATGGCTTGTAGCTATATCAAAGGCTGGAATGATATAGACTTCCAAAATTTACATTGCAATATACTCGAACTGGACATATGGACGAAGGAAGACAAAAACATTGATGGAAAGATGAAGACCATCTTCGTTACGTTTACCATTACAGGTCACATGGTCTAAAATGGATTTGTTCATGATGATGATACATTTAGAATCAAATACATCTGTAGTTAAAAGATACAGAATCAAGTGTAGAAATTGCATTCAATGACATTGAAAGTTTCCTTATACTACACTGCTAAAAAAATTAAGGGATATTGTAGAATAACCTATTAAGACTATGTTTTTAGGAACAGTATTAGATGCAATCACTTTCTATTACTCCAAAAGAATGTCAACAAGAGTTTGAAGTCATTACGTAACCTCTGTACCACACCAGATGTCAAAGAGATCCTGATTAGGAATATGGCAAACAAACAAAGCAACATTAACATGGGTGAAAATGTTTCTTTAGTATGGTGTATGGTCTCCTCGAACGGCCAGCACTGCCTCACACCTGTACGGCATTGATGCAATGAGGTTAGCAATGAGTTCTTGGGGGATACGTGGCCATTCTTCCATAAGAGCAATGTGCAGCTCTGGAAAAGTTGTTGGAGGTGCTGGTCTGCCTGCAATGCACCTGCCTAATGCATCCCACACATGCTCAATCGGATTTAAGTCCGGGGAGGAAGCTGGCCATTGCATACGCTCGATACCCTCCACTTCCAATATGTCGTCCACCAAGCCAGCTCTGTGGGGTCGTGCATTATCGTCCATAAAAAGAAAAGAAGCACCTATGGCATCAGCATAAGGCACGACAAAAGGTCGGAGAATCACATCTCCATACTTTACCGCAGTCAAAGTACCACCTTGGATAACATAGAGGTCCGTACGTCGACCAGTACTGACTCCTGCCTACACCATCAATCCACCGCCACCATATGGGGATCTTTCACGTAGAAAAGCTGGATTGTTTCGTGTCCCTTTTTCTCTCCAGATGAATACACGCCGACTATCACATTCCATGTTGAATCGCGACTCATCAGAAAAAAGAACTGATCTCCATTCAGCATGCCTCCACCCACGATGTTCCTCCGCGCAGTTTCTGCGATCTCTACGGTGTTGTGGAGTTAACCGGTACACACCATGGGCCTACGGGCATAGAGACCACTTCCATGCAGTCGATTAGAGACAGTTTGAGTTGACACCCTGCGTCCTGTTGCTGTTTGAAGTGTATTTCGCAGTTGAGTTGCATTCTGCTGTCTATTCCGAAGAGGTAACGGTCATCCCTTGCTGTTGTTGCCCTTGGTCGACCTTCTCCGGCTCTTCTGTGAGCAGTATGTTCTTTGAAAATGATTCCAAAGACTGGAAATAACGCTTTGAGACACCCCAATGGCTTGTGCCACCTGTTGTTGTCTGTCCAGCTTCCATCCTTCCTATGGCCCTCCAAGCCATTGGTTCAGGTAAATCACGTTGTCGAGGCATCACTGTCGCTAAGGCAAGTTATTCACTAACTGAAAACTGGACTGGATTTAAAAACAGCAACAAAACATTCACCCCCACACCACCCTTTCACATCAACAGTACAGACACTGGCCTCTGGTGTGTACCGAGGTTACATAACAACTTCAAACTCTTATTTACATTATCTTGGAGTAATAGAAAGTGATTGCATCTAATACTATTGAAAAAAACATAGTCTTAATAGGTTATTCTACAATATCCCCAATTTTTTTTGAGCAGTGTATAATCCAAAAGAGAGAAGAAATGTAGGTCTACAATTGAAGAGATGGAGTGAAGAAATTTGAGAGAGACAGGTCAGAAGCCGTTACTGTTGAGGCCGATGATGGTAGTGATAAGCAACTATTTGAAGAAGAATAATTGCTCAGTGTAAGTTTTACCAGAACTCTTGAAAAATTTACTTCAAGAACTTAATGCCAGGCAGGAATAGAATATTGAAGAGAGAATGTCTGATATTTTGTCTGAATGCAAGAGACCCATATGAATTGCAGGTAGGGTTAGTGAAAGGTTATGTTGCACCAAGTGATTATTAATTTGTCTCATGGATGTGATATTCATTCATATGATAATTGAACGGGGTCTGAGGATGAAAGATTTGTAAAAAATACAGGAACTTTGTGCTGTCTGTTTGTGAATTGATTATTGTGAAAAATAGAAGGTGCCAAGTGGCCCCTTTTCATATAAATGGATGCATATGTTAAAAGCTAAATGTATGTTTAATTAAGAAAAATTAGAACAAAATGTAGGTATAATATTTTTTATTACGAGGTACTTCATGTACATGTGTTGATGATGGACTCAGGAATAAAAAGAAGTAATATTTAGTGCTGATTGTGTTTGAAATTGTGGAATGCAGGCTTTTACGGCTGGTAATCATAATGTTAAAAGATTCCGGGATATGTGGCCGTGGTGTATAGTTGGTATTTCTTCCAGACGTTACTCCCTTGACTGCGGAGGGCATCTTGAGTGGTGAGTGCTTCTAGGTGATGTTACCTTGTAATATACTCTTTTAACATTATGTTTGAAATCATTTAATTTATCTTTGAAAAAAATACCATGGTACACAGATTAATCCTTACTTAATGCCTTTAGAGCATAATAATTCTTTAAAATACTTTAAATATAAAAGAATAGAAGATGATTGTAGTTTACTGGATAAGTTAAGAATAATTTTCTTTAAATATTTAAAGTATAGCAATATTATTTGTAAATTTCTTTCTTCGTGGTTGTAGATTATAGTCAGTTGAAAATATACTTGAGTTGCCAGTCACAAGTGACTTATGACTGACGAATCTCTTAATGTATAAGTGAAGTGGATACCTGGCCTTGCTCGAGCTGTTGAAGCTTTGAGAATGAGATATTTCTCAAATTGAAACCTAAAAGAGGTAAATTATTATTGTAGAAAGTGATGTAAAGATGGTTACGGAAGGCTTGCTGAGGCAATTGTTGATGTGTGACTTGCTTATTTGTTATAATGTTATAAGGGGAGAGAAATGACACTACGGGAGTCTGGCTGCAGTCCCCAAAATTCAAAGTAAGTAATATGGGGAATTTCGTGGAATTTGTCACAATATTTAAATATATGTTTATATGTGTGCATAGAATATACATGTAGGGTATAAATCACATAAGTTGTCAAGTGTATATAAGGTGGAAGTAATGTAAGTGTGCAAATTTTAAGTATGAAATCCTTGTGGTAAATATTATGAAAATGTCTTATTCATTTTGGGCTGCAAATGAAAAGTTTTATTGGAGAGAATGTTTTCACACAGAAATCAATTGGTGGGTTATTTTGTAATGAAAGTGAGTGTTGGTGTGAGTTTCACACGGTGCATAAGAGACATGAAATGGAGCAAGTTATCCATATACTTATATAGTATTATTCAATGAAATACATACGTCCCTACAATACTGGTATTGTCAACTTTGTCTTGTGTAATATCATTAAAAATAAATATTTAATTTGTTTTGCGGTGAAAGTGAAAAAGGAATAAAACATAAAAGACTTTTGAAAAAAAGAGATTTTATGGGAAAAATTACGAGGTTTATTTTATTAAAGATTGAAATTAAAATTTTATCAATCCGGCTTTTCTTCTGCTGAAGTTTATGAGTAAGTTATTTTTTACTAGTAGAGGTTACCAGCCTCTAGCCAAACCCCTCTTCCTGGAGGGCAAGGAACTGCAATTTCGGAGTGTTCGTCTCCTAGAGAAGTTGCCTTCACTACGGCTTTGGGGACTGGATACATAAAAAAAACAAGATCTAAGTAGGATAACGGCGGCAGAAATGAAATTTTTGAGATCTGTTGAAGGGTGCACTAAGGAAGACAGAATCAAGAACACAGAAATAAGACAGGAACTTGAAATATTTGCAGTAACTGATAAAATAGGTACATATAGAAAAAAATGGAAGCAACACATAGACCGAATGAATGAAGATAGATATCCAAAACAAATAACGAAATACAAAGCTAAAGGCACCCGAGATGTGGGTAGACCTAGAAAGAGATGGGCTGAAGTTTGAATGGGTCAACAGACGTAATCCATGAATGCAGATGATGATGATAAAAATTTTAATGTTTTATACTGTACCTCATATCCAGTCTTCTGATTAAATCAGTTTAAAAACCTGTGTGGTCTCATATTCAGTAATATTTCGACTGATGTTATGTTGTTGAGAACTGCTTCTTACTCCTCTAAGAAGTGTAAGAAGTTGTTCTCCTAAAGGACTTAACATTGGTTGAGATATTACTGAATATGAGACCACATAGGTTTTGAAACTGGTGTAATCAGAAGACTGGATATGAGGTGAGATATAAAGAATTATAATTTAAATTTTGAAAGATAGAAGATTAATTTTTTTTTTCATTTGACATCTCCTATGTAATTATCTGTGTGAAAGTTATTCCAATACTTGCCATCGTTTCGAAGTAAATCAGTGATCATATTTTTATATGAACATATTTTTTCAGAGAAAACTGTTCATTCATGGGGCAAAATGTATAAGACATTTTTATAATATTTATTGTAAGGAATTTATATTTGAAACCTGTGGACTTACATAACTTGCACCCTGGTTTGTTGGCAAAAATAACAGGAAAAGGTCACATTCGTAAACACCTTGTAACACTTGAATTTTGTATTGTATAGAGGTGCATAGTTTGTGATTGAAAAGACTTTGGTATAATAAATTTTATTCCAATGAATTCATATTTGTAAAATATATGGATTCAATTTCAGTTATAAAAAAGTATTCCATTATAAAGAAGTACGAAGTTTCAAAACATGTGCAGGTTTGTGTTGTGTGTATTTTGAAAGAAGTGGGGTGTAATGTAGGTCGCCTCCTCGTGGTGCACCCTGGATAACGCTAAATGGCCTACAGAAGAAATGTTTCTTTGCCAATAAAGAAATTCCTGTAATATCTCTTACACCTTTCCCTTGTGCCTTTCACCTATGGACCATGTAGCCCTTACCGAAATTGTCATTCTTGAACCAACCTTCACTGACTGTAATTCCTTTCCTTGTTATTTTACCAGTATGTTCTCATTTCTTTATTTGTTTCTTCCTAAATACCTGCAAGTGTAATTTATTGGGAAGGAATCATAATTGAAGTTATGCCACAGCTTTAGAATCTTGTGCCACTACACTGCAAGGAGTGATGTTCACTGAAGTCAGAGATATATCATCAACCAAAGAAGTAACATGTGATTTCAGTCAGATGGTGTTATAAAAGAAGAGATGTCATTGTACAGAGTGACGATTGAATGGTCAGATATCCTATTGCAGCCAACAAGTTAATTGATTGCAGTCTGAGATGCAATTGGACTGTGGAATGAGAAAGAATGGCAAACAGTATGAGAATAAGATATGTTGTACAGTAATGCCAGAAGAAATATATATGTTCAGCAGTATGAGAAATAAAAATATATATGTTATATACAGCAGTACCAAAAAATATGTATGATATGTACAGCAGTACCAGAAAAAGAAAATATGTACAGCAGTACCAGAAAAAGAAAATATGTAGAGCAGTACCAGAAAAAAATGTGTACAGCAGTACCAGAAAAGAATGTGTACAGCAGTACCAGAAAAAAAATGTGTACAGCAGTACCAGAAAAAAAATGTGTACAGCAGTACCAGAAAAAAAATGTGTACAGCAGTACCAGAAAAAAAATGTGTACAGCAGTACCAGAAAAAAAATGTGTACAGCAGTACCAGAAAAAAAATGTGTACAGCAGTACCAGAAAAAAAATGTGTACAGCAGTACCAGAAAAAAAATGTGTACAGCAGTACCAGAAAAAAAATGTGTACAGCAGTACCAGAAAAAAATGTGTACAGCAGTACCAGAAAAAAATGTGTACAGCAGTACCAGAAAAAAATGTGTACAGCAGTACCAGAAAAAAATGTGTACAGCAGTACCAGAAAAAAATGTGTACAGCAGTACCAGAAAAAAATGTGTACAGCAGTACCAGAAAAAGATAGTGATATGGTTTTGCGCAGCTGTACCAGAATGAGATGTCATATTGACACAGTAGTACCAGAAAAAGATAGTGATATGGTTTTGCGCAGCTGTACCAGAATGAGATGTCATATTGACACAGCAGTACCAGAACAGATGTGGCGATGGCGGAGCTGTGCCAGAAAGAGGCATGGCGATGGCGTAGCTGTGCCAGAAAGAGGCGTGGCGATGGCGTAGCTGTGCCAGAAAGAGGCGTGGCGATGGCGTAGCTGTGCCAGAAAGAGGCGTGGCGATGGCGTAGCTGTGCCAGAAAGAGGCGTGGCGATGGCGTAGCTGTACCAGAAAGAGGCGTGGCGATGGCGGAGGTGTACCAGAAAGAGGCGTGGCGATGGCGGAGGTGTACCAGAAAGAGGCGTGGTGATGGCGGAGGTGTACCGCAACGAGATGTGGTGATAGTGTCAGGGATTATATAGTGTAGCAGCAGTGGATGGAACAAGATCTTGTGATAGTGTAGCAGCAGTGGATGGAAGAAGATGTGATGGTAAGATGAGATCCAGCGAATTGACTGGATGATGAAATGTAGTAATGTGTCAGGACTTTGTAAATGATTGGATTTATTTGTAGAGACTAGATTTTGAAGGGGTAATTGTTATATAAAAAATGGGAACGGAGGGGAAGATTTTTGGAAATAAATGTTTTCTTTGTTTAGTTAAGTCTAGTCACAAAAAAATCAAACATGAACATTTTAAAAAAATTAGAATATGAAAAAAAAAAATCCATACAAATTCTTTGAAATTGTTTTAATAGCTAAATAAATATTGTTTCTGAAAGCAGTAAAAATTGTATTAACCTATCTTGAGTAGTTTAGGAGATAAGAGCACCAGAAAATTACAAAATTTAACATTGGTAACATAGGGAGTAGCAGTCCGCTTAATACATTAGGAATTGGTAAGTTAGTTGTATGTGCTTTAGGAGAGTGATTGAAAATGTTTTGTAAGTCCAAGAAGTATTTTTAAAGAACAATGAATGTATCATTTTAAGGCTATACAGAAAGAACAGTTATAGTCACCTCTTAATTAAAAATATTAATGAAAATATCTCTTAATGTTAAGATCAAAAAACTATTTGAAGTTTAAAAAGCTGGCATTATTTAAATTACTGTTTTAGATATTTAGTTTCAATGCAAAAAATTTTGCACTTGTGTTCCAATAATTTTCATTGAAATTAGTAATTGTTGAAGTTTTTAACTATGTAGTTGTTTGCAATTATGAGTTTTAGAATACAGTTCATGGAAATCTGTTTTAAAGGGTTTTATGTTAGGTTTGGGACTCTTCTGGTGTTTTGTTATGTTTATTATCTATCATATCCTTGTAATATTGCCTTCCATCTTAAGAAGAGGGTTACAATTTTGCTACAAATATAATGCTATGAACAAAATGTAAGAGTTAAGTCTCATAGATTGTGATGGGCAAGAAAATGTGACATGAATGGGAATAAAAGAAGGACCTGTAAACTTATAATAAGAAAAGAAGAGAGAAAGTGGGTAGTGGATAACACAAAAATGAGGTGGGAGAATTTAACAATCATTATATGAGGGAAGTGAATTATAGAGAATGATTAGAAAACATAAGCTGAGGATAGTGATGTATTGAGAGCAAATATGTGTGTGGCCACAAACCTGTGGGTTTGATAGTGGCAGTGAGTGAGTTAGTTATTGGCAAAATGTAATAATGGTGAATTTTTTAACAGGAATTCTTGGTAGTGGTATAGCTGAACTGAAAAAAAATGAAGTAGGTTGAACTGATTTTGGACTTTGTTGTTTATAAGAACCCCTATATTTTAACAGCTCATTGGTGTAGGCTATGGATGAGATTTTCAGTTATAAGCATGTCCAAAAAAGTAATCCAAGCTGCTGCTGCTTACAGTATCCTGCTGAAATGTCATTAGTTAATTTTATTGGACTTTGCTTGTTCTTTCTGTGTACCCTTAATTTATATTAATTTAAGTAGGAGAAATATACTTTTAGGTACAGAGGTAGATGCCAGGATAATTTCAGACTTTACTAGTTGTGGAAACAAAGTATTAAGACTGTAGGTATTTACAGATATATTTAAAATATTGTATTTGCTGAGGAGAGAATTAAATTATATATTTCACATGCCTTTATATAATAATAGGCGAAAGAGAGAAATGAGGAGCTTGCTGGAAAATTGAAGTAGATATATATTTTTTTTTGTTTTTTATGGCAATTAAAACATTTGAAATTATTTTAAACTGTATGGAGCTTTTTCAACATTTTGATGGTTTATTTATCCATGAAGACACGTATAGCTTTGTAACTAACATCTCCACATAGTGAATGCTTGGCTAGTTCAGGTGAACAATGCCCTAAACCGTGAAGTAAAACTCATGCTACCAAACCACCCCAATTAATTAATGCTTCAAAGGTCCCTTATGCCCTTTGGAAGCTTCTAAATCGCCACATATATTTTTACATAAAAAAAGAATTGATTAGTCTGGAACCCGAAGATATTATGAACATTAGCTTCTTTAAAAGATATATATTTTGTAATTATTAATCATAGGTATCCTAATATGTAATTGATTCAATGAGTAGAAATGTTTTATTATTTATTCTATATATTTTTCTGTGTATATTTTATTCTGGTAGAGTGGAGGAGAAGTCGAGTTGAAATAAACTATTATTGTATTATAACATGAAATGGTTGAAAAAGCAATTGAGATATTGAAAGTGATAGTCGCCAATTCCTTCAAAAAGACCTTAACTTGGAATGAAAGAAAATGTAAAAGAGGTTGATGGAAAGAGTGCCTTGAGGTGGGAGTAAAATCAGTTCATTGTAGCTGTAAGATAATTTCTTATAACAATGTAATATTACCAAAATATGATTGAAGAACTGATATGTTCAAAACTGAGAATATTTATGAACACAGAAACTGTGTATTACGAACTGCTGGTTTTCTTAGGGTTTAAAGGACCTTTGGGACTTGGAATTTTGGTAGCATGAGGTTCTAGCTGAGTGTTAGTATGTGGATGTATTAGTTATAAAGTAATATGTGTTTTTGAACATAAATAAATGGATTCTTAATTTTTCTATTTTTATTTCTAGAGAATAATGATTACAATAACCCTAAGTATTGTAACCCTAACTAACTAATCTAGGCTTATATAAAGAAAACCTACATTCGAACTTTCTTAAGGTTTGAGAGAGGGAGATGGGGGATTGTCAATCTACCCTAATTTACATTGTAATAAGTATATACAAATTCCTACACTTTGAAAATAAAAGAGTCTTAAAATATTTATGATACTTGAGTACATTGCTAACTGTTCCTAGCAAATTTGAAAAAAAAAATAATAATAATAATGGTCGGTGACTTACCCATCAGCACACTACACAGACAGATCAAATCCCTTACTTTGCCAGGGTTAGATACTGAGCTTTGACCTACTTCTCCCCTAACTGTACTAACATTCCATAGTTGAAATGCAGAGATTTTTACAGTTAGCCTTGAAAACTTTGTTCTGCCATAATCAAACTCTGTCCTGAAATATATAATATGTCTAAAGCTTTATTTCAACAATGTTTTATTAGAATAATTAAAATAATGTACGAAATAATTAAATATCTATGTAAAATACTCTATATATTCCTAACACTGTATTTTCTTAAAACAGGTTTTTTTTCTCCAGTTGGCAAGCTCGTCAATTGTGTGAGAATTGTTTTTGATAGTACTTTGTAATTACAAGACTTATCATATAAATTAGTAAATGCATCAGTTAGTAATGAAATATGGCTTTAGTGGTGTGAGAAAGTTGCAAGTCTTAACAACATATGGAGATGAAAAGTTGTAGCTGCTGAATATGGAAGAAAAATAAAGAAATAAATAAATATAGTAATGTGAAGTTGCAGTAGTAAAGTAAAATTTTAATTGGTAGAATAATGTTTTTACCTTTGAGGATGTAAGAAAATGTGGTTCCCTTGAAATAGACAAAATAAAAATAATAAAAATATATATTATTTAGCACAGTTTGTTTTAGTTATATAGGATAATCTTAAAATATATAATTGAAATTAAAGTAATTAAAATGCAATAGATAAACATTGTTTTTATCTTATGCATGTGCAAATGCAGAATACAATTGCAATTTGAGTTGTTTGAAAATGTCTACTTGTGTATTTTTTTTTTAATTGGAAAAGAAAGGACTTGAAAAGTGCAGAGAAACAAGTTGTTTTGAATATTTTCAAAGAGTTTAGTAAAAGAAATCCCATTTTTAGCCATTGAGGACATGGTGAAAAGAAGAACATAAATTCTGCTTGAGATGAAATTATAAATGAACATCATGAAAGAAGCGTAAATGTCTGGTTACGTAGGTGCAATTAAAATTTTATCGTAAATAAATAAAGTTCTTAATTATTGATACCATCTTATCTTGTATTCGGTGTTATTTTCCTCATAAAATATGATGTTGCTTAACAACAATGTTTGTATTGATGAGAACTGTGAATACAATTCAGTTGTATGGTGGGTTAAAATAGCAGTGTGGTCCTCCAATACATTGAGTTTGTTTACAGTATTACTGGGAGCTTAGTTTTGATGTATTAATGAATGTATGTTTATGGAATTGTTTTTTTTTTCCTCCCCTTTTTTTCTAGGAGGAATGTGTCTATACTGAGAGCAAGTTAAATTCCAAGAAAATTGTAATTTAATATTATTTTTATGGAAGACAGAATGTGTATGTTGCTGTGAAACCAGAATCAATTGAGAATGTTATATTAGTGCTCCAATTATTGAAATTTAGTAAGAATTAATTAGTTTGATATCTGAAGCATATTCAGTCTTGACCCCGTACAATATAATTTGAATAGACTTACTAGAACTTGGAGGAATGCATATGCGACCTTGCAGTTTGATAGGAAGATGTAGTAAATTATATCAGACCTGATCAAATATTAAACCACAAAGCAATTTAATACTATTTATCTATCCAAATGAGACTTTCTCTTAAATAAAAACTGTGTGCAATATTTGTTACTATAGCTGTAATAAACTTAATTTTTGTTTTAGTCTATCTTTGGGTTTTACAGCTGCTGCTGCTGCTGTCTTCCCATGCCAAACTTCTAATGCCTATGATCTTGAGCATCTTCAATGCTTAACCCTCTTGCTTGCATTGCTATCCTTATGCTTTCCCTTCCATGTTAAGTTTGGTCTTAGTTTTTTCTTCCTTCTGGTTGGTTGCCATTTGATATAGTTGTTTCGGTCATCTCTTGTCTTCCATTCTTAAAATATGTGCTAACCAGATTAATTCCTTCTCTTCAATTCTTTTAATTATGTTTTATCTGGTTCCATTATGTTTGTAATTACTTTATTTCTAGCATGTTCTAATTTTGACACTTTGTGGCACTTCTTCAATTTCTAGAGCTATTAGTCTATTCTTGTAGTATTTATTGATTATCCACATCTCACTTCCATATATTGCAACAGATTCCATTAATGTTTTAGCAATATTTTTTTGGTGTGTTTCCAAATATGCTTTATATTGTCTTTGCCCTATACCTTCAATGTCATGTATAATTATTGTCAAATATTTAGTTTGTTTCACTTGTTTTATTTGAATTCCTTATCCGAACATGAAATTTTAAATTTTATTGCTATTTATTGCCAAATATAGATTTTTTGTTTGTTTTGTAAATGTACTGTGGACCCCCATTATTTATGTGGCCTTTTTTTTTTTTTATAAATATATAACCTTTTTACCATGAATTCGATATGAAAGTGTCTTGCACTAAAATCCGTTGGTCATCAGGAAATTGTAATATCAGGAAAATGTGTTGCCTATTGGGATACCCATACTTTTGGAGCTTTGTTTCCATTTAATTAATATAAATTCTGCATGAATATGAAATAAAATTGGTGATAGACTGTGTCTTGTTTCAGTTCTTTAGTGTTTTTATAGGATTAGATATTATATTTTCAATTTTAACATAAGCCATGTTATATTTATAAATTTGTTAAATAATTTCAATTAGTTTTCTATTGATATTGTATTTTGCTAAAACTGCCCATAATTTGTTCACTGGAATTAAGTCATAATATTTTTTTTCTAAATCTGTCACTGTTGAATGGGTTTGTTCTCTAACTGGAGTCCATTTTTCAATTAACTGTTGGATTACAAATGAACACATGACCTTCCTGGTCTGAATCCATTTTGATGTTCTCGTATTTTGTCTTTAACTCATAATTACTTGTGCATACATAACCTAGATGAGGACTCGTGTGGGGTAATTTTTTTGCCTTCAAAGTCTTTATCATAACACTGTATCACATTATTATAAAGTTAAATGATTTTTTAAATAATATATATATATATATATATATATATATATATATATATCTTGGTAATAAATGTGAATGCCATAAATAATAGATTGATAATTACACTAAAATGTGTGAACTAAACATACACATTGATCAATGCACATGTGCCAATTAACAAAGACAATATAACAGATTGCAAAAAAGTAGATGATTTTTTGTGGAAGAGAAGGTACTAAAAATTGGACAGAATCATGTTTTAATCCTGTTAGGTGATTTTAATGTACAACTGGGCAAAGGAAATATAAGAAGACAATTGGCAAGTGCCCAGTGCATAAGTGGACCAATTGAAATGGATGACGACTAGTTTAATTTTGCAGACTACTCGTATTTAATCTCAAAAATATGTGTAAACATTTTAAAAAGAAACCATGAAAACAAATGAGATGGCGTGCACCAAACTCAGCTCTAGGTGAATATCAAATTGATCACGTGGCAATTTCCTTTTTCCAGCATAGAGAAATTATGAATGTGCAAGTTAGAAGAGGTGTAAACATTGATTTGGATCATTATCTGACAAGAATTAAATTGAAACTAAAACCCAGGAGACTTACCAAAAAGCAACCATCAATATTGAAGTTTGCCACCAATAACATTCCATCAACATTCACAGAGGAATTAGAAAAGAAGCAATCACATAATTGGCAAGAACTCAAAAGTAAAGTAACTGAAATGGCACAAATGTTAATCCCTCTACAAAGAAAGAGAAGCATCCTTGGTGGAATGAAGAATTTGACAAAGGTATTGCAGTGAGGCACCGAGCATAAGTTAATTGGAATAGTAAAAAAAAACAGAAAATAACCATAATGCATTCTTAGTACACAGGAAAGAAGCAGCCAAATTAATGAGGAAAATGAAAAGGAAATAAGGAAATGATCAATTAATTGAAATTGAGAAATACTTTCAAAGAAACAATGTGCGGAATTTCTACAAAACTTTTAAGGCCAAACTCATTGGGTATCAACCACAGAGTCTCTGCTTTAAAAGAGAAGATGGTCTAATGGCGCTAAACAACCAGGAAAATTGCAGAGAACTTGGTAAATATTTAGAGAAACTTCGTAACTGCCCAATACCAATAAACAGATTCCCCCCACAAGAACCTGAACAATCAAATCCAGACTCATCACCAGTGAATGAAGAAGAAATTATTATGCAGATTAAAAGACTTAAAAACAATAAGGCAGGAGGTGAAGATGGAATTGTGGCAGAACTCCTCAAAGTGGCAAGACCAAAGACCATAAAAGAAATCACAACACTTGTGCAAGAAATGTGGCAAACAGAACACATTCCAGAGGTTTGGAAGACTGCATTAATTCACCCGTTACATAAAAAGGGAGACAGAACAGATGTGAACAATTATAGAGGGATTTCATTATTATCAGTCCCATACAAAATTTTATCTCAATGTCTGCTCAACAGAGTGCAACGGGAACTAGAACCGAATATAGGAGATTATCAAGCAGGATTCAGACCAGGCAGATCATGTCCAGAACAAATCCTGAACCTTAAGCTAATCCTTAGATACCAGAAAATTTGTAGCAATGATTTAGTGTGTATATTTGTTGACTTTAAAAAGCTTATGATTTGGTTGACCGAGAATCACTAATTGAAATATTGAAAGAACAAGGTTTAGACTGTAAAACTCTTGTACTTATTAGACAAACACTAACAGATACAAGGGCTAAAGTTAAATTCATGGGGGAAATTTCTGAATCCTTTGAAATTAAGACAGGAGTAAGACAAGGAGATGGACTTTCTCCACTACTCTTCAATTGTGTTTTTGATAAAGTAGTACAAGAATGGCGTAAACAGAAAACAATTTTTAAATGTAATGAAGAAATCATATTAGGAAGAGGAAAATTGGAGATTGATTGCCTAGTATATGCTGATGATCTAGCAATCTTAACCCGTGATGTTGTAATATCACAAAAACAGATTGAATTATTAAATGACATTGCAGAGAAAGTTGGTCTGCAGATTTCTTTTGAAAAAATGGAATATATTTCATGCAATAAACAAGCAGCAAAATATCTGGAAACCAAATATGGAAAAATTGAGTTTGACAATTAAAATATCTTGGTGAAATAATTCAGGAAAATAGAATTGAAACTAAAGCCAAGAAAAGTAGATGCCAAGAAATGGAAACAGCATTTTGGCTTACTCACAACACTTGTAATAAAAAGTGCATATATTTTACATACAAAATTACAACGCTATGACACTGTAATTAAATCAGAGTGTCTCTATGGAGCAGAAACATTAATTTTGAACAGAAAAAAAGATATTGAAAATGTAGTGAAAAAAGAATGCAAAATTATAAGAAAAGTTTTAGGTCCACAAGTCATAGGTGAAGCATTTAGAGTCAGAAGTAAAAAGGAAATAAATATATACAGACATTCATAGTGATGTTAGAAAACGAAGGTTAAAATTTTATGGCCATATTAAACGAATGAACTGAAATAGGCTTACAAAACAGATAATGGAATTGTACGAAAAAAGAAGTAAAGCTCCAGTGGATACTATGAAGTGGATTGATGAAGTGAAAAAGGACTTAAAATTGGCAGGAATTACTAAAGAAGATATCCCAATCAGAGATATATTTAGAAATAAGGTGAATAAGTGGCAAGTTGACTAAGAGGACAAACCGAAGAAAAAGAAAGTGGAACAACTTAGACAGATGATAGAAAACAAGCTCATAGCAAAAGAACGAAAGAAATTTGGGCTCAAAGGAAATGCGCCTAAGTACTTTGTGTAGTTGTACATGGGCTCATCTGCAATAAAAAAATATATATATATGTCACTCATTTGCTGCAATGTCATGCATGCACATGTGGGGGGGGGGTAAAAAAATGTCCACAGGCAGCAACAATGATATAAAATAAATATAATTGTGTCGTTAGCTATTCCAAGAAACTAAATACAACAGAAACACATGCTGGAAGAGGCCCATTTGAGAATAGGTGAGTTGCAGAGAATCTCATAAATGTAATTGTCACTAAACAACATCATCTTTCAACGTAATGGAAAAAAATTACCCTGCATGAGTAATTAAGGAAAAATTTCTTTCTGTACTTCGTTTTTAATAACTTTGTAAATATTTTATATAATGCTTAGTCATGTATAATTTTTCACTTATCTTCTTATATAATTGGTACAATGTAGCTTATTTTCATTCTTCAAATATCTTCTATATATCAATACACTTATTAAACAAGTTTATCTATGTATCACATTTTTGGACCATATGTAATTAATTCATTGGGTATATTTCCTGGTCCTGGTGCCTTTTATTCTTCAGGGTTTGAATTTATAATTCTATATCTACTGTATCAAGTTTGAGGATGTTCATTTCTGTAGGTGGATTTTCTCTAGTTTCTGACAGTAAAAGCTTTTTAATGTTTTTCTGTGTCAGATTGTGTTATAACAAAATATATCTTGCTGAATCTTTTGTTGGTTTTCAGTGTTTTCTAAAAATGTGCATATTTCTGATGATTGTGATCCTCTTATACAACTTTCTGTTTCTAGGCATTTGTTTTTCCATAAATTTTTTTATCATTGGCATTTTGTTCTCTTGTATTCTATCCAATTGTCTGCCAATACTGTCTGATAATACTTTTTTATATTTTTTATTAATTTTATTTCATACATTTTATTAAAAAATAAACAACTTATGTATTGCAAAAGATATAATGTCTTTAGCAGTGATGATTGGTACTTCAGTGGATATTTACTTCAAAGATGAGTCTTATTTGGATAGAGCATTGCAATTAGATCAGATTTGTTTTTTCCTGGACTTGTGATTTTTATGAGTTTTTTTGCATTTGGAAATGTAATGTTCAGGATTTGACAAATTGATTTTACTGTTAGCTTTGCAATATCCAGTAACAATTTCTGAATGTAATATTTTAAAACTTTGGAAAAATGTTTGAGTAATGTGTGTGTGTGTGTGTGTGTGTGTAATTTACAAAAAATTGATGTAAATACAGTATGAAAATAATAGTGTAAAACCTTATAACATGTCATCTTGTCCTGTACGTGTTCCATGCCCATCATTGACTAAATTCCAACTATTTGAAAGTAGCTATCCACATCAGCCTAGTGAAGGGGTGAATGATCTTCAAGATCAAATCTTAGTGAATTGGGAACTTCAAGGTTACATAGGAAAAAACAAAAAGAAATTCAGTTTATTTCACACTAAATTTATTTTGTATACTTCAAAGCATACAAAAAAGAAAATAAAAATTGTTGTGAAATAAATTTAATTTATTTTTTATTTTGCTTATGTAACTTTGAAGTTTTCCCACTCAGTAAGATTTGATCTTGAAGACCAAATTCATCCTTCACTAGGCTGATGTCGATAGCTACTTTCAAATAGTAGATTTTTTAATCAATGTTGGGCGTGGAACATGTGTAAAGTAAATTTTTTTTAAATATGTATGTTTCAATAGTTCCAATAAAGTATTATTTTTGTATACCTTTTTTTCATTTCAGGTGACACACTTTGTGTCACCAGTTAGCCAAATTCCTTTGATGCCAGACTTTATCACTTTTTTTTTTTCACTTCACACTTAGGTGTCAAAAAAATCAAATCTTTAATCACACCTTGCCCTCAGTTTCCAACGCCTCTTCAAGGAAAAATCCTACTACTCTCTTCATTATGCTTGAGGGGGGACTCAAAAAATGTTTTTTAACTTCTTCTTCATTCATGCAGTAGGAGAGAGAGAGACTTAGAAGTTCAACATAAATTTGGATTGGATTTTATATATACACACACACTCTAACTGTAATTTCAAAAACACCATTTGAAGTTCTTGACTTCAAACTTTATTATAAGTGAGGGGAGGAAAGGGGGGGGGGATCTATGTACAAATTCAACACATTTTTTTTACTTTCAAACAAACATATTTATTGCATGTAATATACTTTACAAATTACACAATTGCAAAAAATACTCTCTCTCTTCTTAAATCCCTGCAAACATTGAACTTGGATTTGTCCGAATTACACACTCACTTGATGATGAGGAGTGGTGGGGAGGTTGTCTTTTTTCTTCTTCTTCATCATACTCTCTCATCTCTCCAACAGATATTCCACACATCTTCAAATCTGCAACAATTGAATTTTCAAATAAGTTCAAACAAAAGAAATTGATTAATATGCAAATTCAAGAACTTCAACTAAACATACAAAGTGTAAAATTCATCGGAGAACATATTGTTTAAACAACTCACCTCATAGGATTCATGCTTCCATGATATTGCAATTTCAAACATAGTCATGTTCATCTTCAGCCATAACTCCAACTGACGAAATTCTTCGGCCATCAACTATTCTATTGTCACCATCTTCAGTGCTGAAGACAATAGAATAGTTGACAGCCGAAGAATTTCATCAGTCAGAGTTATGGCTGAAGATGAACATGACTATGTTTGAAATCGCAATATCATGGAAGCATGAATCCTATGAGGTGAGTTGTTTAAACAATATGTTCTCCGATGAATTTTAATGATTATACCTCTCCCATAATGTTTACTTCCCAACATTAATTTAATATACAAAGTGTATTACTGAAATTGCTTCAAATAAAACATGCAACTAGTTTCATTCCTACATCAGATTCTAATCTCTCTCTCTCTCTCTCTCTCTCTCTCTCTCTCTACTGCTGACATGTTTGAAGGACATAAATTGCCTAATAAACCTATTTAAAATATGACATACAGAAGAAATTTATCTTAGATACAAAATGTCAGAATTCAACAATCTCTCTCGCTCTCTCTCTCTGTCATAAAGGGGCACAAAGCAGCTTGAAACAACCAATACACCCTCTTCCATCTGTTAATTTTGTCCCTTTTTCAGGTATTAATTGTACTTTTAACAAATATCTGAACAAAGGACAAAATTAACAGTGAAAGAAAACAGTGCAGAAAAGAACTATATCCAAAGGCTACTAACCAATACTGAATATCCAGGGAACATGGTCTCAAAATATGTTAATAAAGAGAGAGAGAACAAGAAAAAAAACTATTGTTATACTACACTAAGGGCCTAACTGCAATAACAATAACATAATATAAAAAAGCGATAAAGGATAGGCACATATACATGTGTATTATATCAGGAAATAAGGAAAAATGATCCACACGGAAAAACATGTGTGTTCATACGCATATAATATAAAAAAACGCTAGTAAAAAGGCATATCTCTATATCCTGGATCAAAACCATGTCAAAAGATTCCAGAATTATTTGGTCAAGAAAGATGGCCACATTAGATAAGATAAAATGAAAGTAGAACAAGCTTTCCATTTTAACACAGATGAAGGTTTCAACTAGTTCACACACCCAAATTTCCCCAATTAGAAACTTAAAATTATCATATAAATATTCGCGATTTTTTTACCAAAGGCAGAAGGGCGGCGCAGAGAACGGCAGCGGGACCAATTGCGGTCCCCTCAACGGGTCCTGCGGGACGGTGGCGTCTACATTGGTAATATGCACCATTTAACATTCCTTGGTCATTTTAAGACTTAGAATCAAATATGGGACCAAATGGTCCTAGTAACTTAGAATAGCTAACAAAGTTGAATATTTTAACATGATTGTTCTCTCTATCTCAATTTTAGCACTTTAATATTTTGATAATTTTGACATTTAACAATGTGGCGATTTCAGCTGTTTTAAATAACTTGTTTTATATGTTATTGTTTCAATATCTCTTTATGTTTGACTTTATTTTAATAAATTATGTTAATTTTCATTTACGGTGTTTTAACATGTTTAGTTGTAGAACTCTTCCTCCAAAACCAAGGCCAACCGCTCGGGCCAAACACCACTTAAGCAATAGTGAACTTAACGCTATCAATACGCAGGGGCTTAACAGACGCCGCGCGTAACAACTATAAAAGATTATATATATATATATATATATATATATATATAACTAACTATAAAGAATATTAAGTTGTAAATTTTTTGTTATTTTGGCAAAAAACCTATATCCCCCTGTAGAACTGAAGCAATTTATAAAGTTATTACTTAAAAATGATAATAAATACGAGGAAAACTAAATTTTATTATGCTTCTAAGCAACATAAAATTATGTATAAGAATTAAATGAATCATGACTATTTCTTACCTCATACTTCTATGTTCCTTTAAACACACAGCACTGCAGTATCAGCAACTCCTTGTCACCATCATCAGCTGTTTTCACAACTGTCAATTTTTTTTCTTTTCTTGATAATTATCCAAACTGCCATCTGATGTTCTTTTTAATGAATCATTTCTAAACTGCCATGTGTTGTATTTTTGAAGAACTTTGTAATCAAGCTCAGTTTGTCTGGAATTTTGAAGTTCATGGCTCTAGTATGGCTTTTTTGAATATATACTTTTTCCTACACTGTTAAATCCAAAGGTTTAGATAGATATTTCAAAAGTTTTGCTTCTTTTTCAATCCTATGATGCTCTAATAAACTATGTGCTGCTATAGCTGATTTTTAAATTTCTCCATTCTTTATGATTCTGAAGTGTTCTTTTTTATTACAGACAAACTGAGCTTCATTACAAAGTTCTTCAAAAATACAACACATGGCAGTTTCAATAATTATCAACAAAAGAAATAAATTGGCAGTCATGAAAACAGATGACAATGGTGACAAGGAGTCACCGCCGATATACTGCAGTGTTGTGTTTAAAGGAACATAGAAGTATGAGGTAAGAAATAACACAATTCATTTAATTCTTATCAATTGAACCTCATAATGTTAAAAATTTAATATATAAAAATAAAATTAGTACCACCAACATCTCACCCTATTCCTAATAAAACATAATTTCTAAATTATCTTCAGTTATCCTCCAAAAAACACTGATAAAAAATTTTTAAAAAATTTCAATAAAAACTAAGTAAATAAAAATAATACATATGGGGCATACAATACTAAAATTTAAGACACTCATTATGAAGTATATTCCCAAGTGGTCAAAAAATACTCATTTACTTTTTCAGCAATGCTTAAATTGGGCAGAACATAAATTCCTCCAAAATTGCAAATGATTCTTAACATTTAATTCAACTTCCAAAAGCATTTTATTCACTCCTGCAAAAACTACAAAAAGCAGGTCCACCATCAACAAAATTTACATGAAAAACAAAAATCACTGACTACACAAACTATTAATCTAAAATATAATGGGGCCTCCATTTCTTCCAAACAAAAATCAACATACTCTCTCTCTCATATCCATACTGATGGAAACACTAGAGAACATCAGCTAATTTACTCTTTGCTACAATCTAAATCTTTATTATCCACACAAAATATGCAACAAAAGAAAAATTCCAAATATCTTAAGTTAAAAAGTCTAACAAAAATTGATGACATGAAACAAACTATTTCAAGCAACCAAGGTCAAAAAACATTGGAACAAGTACAACAACAAAGACAAAAGCCCAAAGAAAAGCAATCCCCAAATTTAGATTAAAACCCATACATCAGAATATGAGCTAATAACCTTACTAGTAAAGGTTAGGAAAAGTAAAAAAAAAAAAAAATACCATCGATATCCACCAAAGACACAAACAACCTACGAAAATTACAATAAAAATTTTGAAATTATACTACAATTTTAGCTAGGTGACATAAAACAAGTGGCACACTTTTTACAAAAGTAATGCAATATGATTTTTATGGTCTCCAGAAACAAATATGGTCAATGATATACATGGACAAGCCAGCAAAGAAGAAATAGAAGATAATAGTGTAATACACACACACACACACACACACACACCTAAGAAAAAGGAAATCACCAGGATTCAATAACATAAACAATGAACTATTAAAAAATATTAATAACATTAGTTAAGAAAGCAGAAAAAATGAACCCCCCACCAATAATTACAAAACAATAAATTTAATACATTAAAAAAATATGACAAAAATTATTCATAATAAGTAAACAAACTTGATTATCTTTGAAAAACAAACAGCAAGGATGTTCCTGTGTAGATGCAGTATTCAATATGAGACAATTAATAGAAAAACCTATTGAGCTCAACAAACCCTTATTGTATGCTTTATACATTTGGAAAAAAGCTTTTGATCAGATTTTATTAAAGGACATTTTGAAAATTTTTAATTATGATAAAGTTCCTAACAAATATTATTACACTAATTAATAACATATAGTCCACCACTGTGGTTTCTTGTCACACAGCAGGGCCCAAGTTCAATCCCAGTCAGGGCAGTTTTTCTGGGTGAGGTTTCTATCCAAGGGAGGGGGGGGGGGTTTCCCTCACCTGTAAGACAAATGTCAGGAAAACTTTAAGGCCCAAACAGTCCCCAAAATCATATGGCCATCATCATCCTTCACCGGTGTGGAAAGCAAAAGAAAGCTACCACACCTACAATTCCCTAGTAAAGCTGCATGCAAAGCATGAAAATGCTATGATTGCAGTGAAGGACCTGCCTTCAGGCAGAATTACTATGTATGGATAACATATATTCAGAAAACAAGGTAAAATAAAGACAAGTGAAGTAATAATACGTATTGGAAAGAGCATCAGGCAACATGATTGTTCAAGTACATCATTAATGAAATAATTATACAAATATCAAAATAAACAAGGATATTTAACTAGGTAATAAAGAAATGAAAATAATGTTATGCAAATGATGCAGTCTTGTTTGCCAAAACAATAGACAACTATATATACTAATTTAAGAAAAACAGCAAAACAATTTAACATCAGTATATAAAGAAAAAATCTATGACATTCTCACAATTCCCCCCCCCCCCCAAAAGATGTAAACTGGTAGTAGATGACATCATAGAGCAAGTATCAAATTTCAATTACTTTGGTGTAAATGTTACCAGCTATGCAAGTTTAAAACAAGAAGTTATTAATCAAATAAATAAAGCCAATAGAGTTTCAAGCTGTTTAAAAGAAACCATTCCAAACAAAATCTAAGAAAAAGATGCCAAAACTAAAATATATCAATCAGTAATCAGAATGCAGCACTGCCTACAGGAAGCATGTGAAACTAAAAGTTCTGACAAAAAATAGAAAATATTACAGGTGATAAGAGGAAAATTTACAAATAGACTGCTCAAAACAATTAGAGGAACACTTGTAATAAATTAAATAAGTAATTGTTTTTTATTTAAAGCAGTGATGCTGAAAGTTGGACAATATGTTAATTGAATTATTAATTGTATCATTGGATACAAATTTTAAAGATCCATGGCCTAAATACAGAGAAATTACCTCAAATAACAAATATAGAGAAATTTTTTATTTTCGAAGGCACTGGCCACTTCTAATTGGTAAGCTTCCTGATGTTGCTACAATGACGAATGTTGATTATTGCCTTGTTTATTGAAGTCTCTGACAAAATGAGGCATTTAAATGAGTTTGAAGCGTATCATGCTCTACATCTTTTACGACAAGGTCAATCTCTGCGACAAGTGGCTAGAGAGCTTCGGGTTTCTCCTTCCATGGTGTCCAGGTTACGCAACAGGCACAGAGAGACAGGTCAGTATTGTAGAAGACATGGCCAGGGCCATAAATTTAAAACAAGCCCCCAGGATGACAGATACGTTGTTCTTTCTGCTCTTCAACAGCGTACAAAAACTGCAAAAGACCTGCAGAATGACCTTCATATGGCTTCCAGAGTCCGGGTTTCAGACCAAACAGATTAAGGAAAGAGAATATTCGTCCAAAAAGGCCCATTAAAAAACCACACTTAACAAATGGGCATAAGGCAGCAAGACATACGTATGCTGAAAATCATGGTGATTGGAACCTGAATCAGTGGGAGTCTGTGCTCCTCTCGGACAAATCCAGGTATCATCTTACACATTGTGATAGTCCATTGAGGGTGTGGGTACAGTCAGGAGAAAGATTTTTCTGCAGAGGCTGTATAGGAAATTGATAGATTCAGAGGAGGTTCCATAATGGTGTGCGCCGGAGTTATGTACAACAATCGTACGGACCTTGTACTTGTTCCCCAGCGACTGAATGCTGTCCGATATATCGAGCACGTTCTGGAAGAGCATGTAGTACCTGCTGCCATTGGAGTAGGCCCTAGATTTCTGTTTATGCAGGATAATGCCAGGGCACATTCTGCAGCTGTCACCAGGGATTTCCTGAGGAGGAATGAAATTGAGGTAATGGAGTGGCCAGCGGTCAGCCCAGACCTCAACCCTATTGAACACTTGTGGGATCTTCTAGACAGGAAGGTCAGGAACCGACATCAAGCTCCACAAACTCTGCAGCAACTTAGAGATGCTCTGAAGGAGGAATGGGAGAATATCCCACAAGAGGTATCCAGAATCTTATTGGGAGCATGCCACAAAGGTGCCAAACTGTCATCAAATGTCATGGAGGCCATACACGATATTAACTCTATATAACAAGTGTTTAACTTTGAAAAATAAGCACAAGATTCAATTGCTTACATAGCAGAATTATTTGAAAAGTTAATTGTCAGTATTATTCATTTGTTTTTACTGACATGAGCAATAAATAAATAAATAAATAAATAACCACAAATAATGTACTTTATTAATTTCATGTTTGTACCTTTATCCAATGAAAAAATATTTGCATATTTCATAGTGTTCCTCTAATTGTTTTGAGCAGTGTAGAACAAATTTCAAATTGGATAAACAAGACAAGGAAAGAATGGAATGAACATATAAATAGAATTATATTTGAAAAGAGAAATATGCACTTAGACTGGAGTTTGAATCCACGACCTTTCACTCTCTATGTCAATGCTCTTCCAAGTGAGCTTACCTAGGCCTCCAATCTAAATGCATTTTTTTTTCTCTTATACATAGTTAATTCCCTAACCCCAAATGCTATGAGCCATTGCCACAATTTTTTGCAAATGTCAGCTTCTTTATTAAACCCCAGTCTAGGCATATATTTTTCTTTTCAAATATAATTTGTCCATCATTAAAATGTTTAAAAAACATATAAGTAGAATCTCAAACAACAGAATAAGTAAAATAGTTAGGGATAAATTCCCAGCTAGGAAAAGAAATACTGGACACCTGAAGAAAAGATGAGAACATACAATTCAGGCAATACATTGAAGAGGAACAGACACTTTGTCTACAATGGATGAAAGAAGAAGAAAATGGTCAATAAACACTTATAGCTTAATACTTTGGACTTCAACCAACAGTAGAGAGTAGCATGTGATCTTTAAAATCTCTAGAATTTCTAACATGAAAATTTACCAGTTCGTCAGAGTATCTTGTAGAAGATGGACATGTTTTCACACAAGAGAAAAAAGTTAATTTACATTAGGAATCCCCTATGTTGGGGAGATTCATTTTTATACAAACAAAGAATAACTAGATTCAATGATCAACTTCTGAATATAAAATATCACATTTAACAAAAATTCATTACAGCAGAGGGTGAATACCACAAATCTGAACAAGTTTATTGGAAGAATATTAGGCCCAAACAGAATAAATGAATAATTCATTCACTACATCATTTGTGTTTTTAAGTATTAAAGCCTTGAAACATATGTCTGACAAAACTACCATGATATAAGAATATTAAAAAAATACAAACTCAATTATTAATAGGTTTACCTATTGTTTTCCCAGAAAAGAGTAAGTGCTAAAACCATTGACTTAACTGAACCCAAGACCACAACCTACCAGGGCCCCATCCCCACTTCCTACAACGTCCCACCAAATCATTATAAAATATCCTCCCCTCCTACAACATAGACAACTTCTTTCAAATTATTTGCCACAAACTGCACATAAAAACCATGTCACTTTATAATGCAACCTACCCAACACTTTACATGACACTTATTCAAATTTTTAGTATTTCATTTATTTTTCAACAAATAACTAATGACTGGACTCAAATTCACATATATTAACCATTTACCTGCAATAGTAACTAACATACTAAACTACATGAAAATATGTGCAAACATCATATTTCTCAATATGATAAAGGAAAGAACTCCACAAATTCCTAATTCCTAAAAATATGTTTTCATAAATATACAACAGCCTTTAAGATATATATATCTCCCAATCACCTAACCTGTAACCTGAGAGTATAAGGTACAAAAAATACTCAATACGCACTTTAAAACAGAAATATGTATTACCTGAGCTGATCAACAAATTTCACTTCCTAATTTACTCCATTATCTAAACTTCTCTTTTATAATCTCATTTATGCACTCAATTATACTACTACCTCATGGATGTTAATTTTATGTGAAAAAATTATTTTTAATAAATATTAATTTACACCAAAATATTACTTTCATTTTTAAATCAAATTCAACAAAAAACTAACAAAGGAATAATTTCTTACAAGGCAAACCCTTCCAAAACATTGATATCCTCAACTCACCAAGCATCTATTCAAGATAAACTCCCTATCTCTTTAACTACATCCAGCTTAACTCATAAAAACAATACAGGACAACAAACAAAAAAACCACCCACAGCAATGCAAGAGTGTAACAAACAGCAAACTATATTAAGAAGTCAGAGGAAAAATTATGCAGATCTCCAGTCATTGCATAACAACTACATTATTTTAATTGTAATATCAGAAATGTGTATAAAAAAAAAAAAAATGTAGCGTTACAATCAAACATAATGAAACTACTAATCCAGCTTCTGAACATATCAAGTTCTCATACAGCACAGAAAAAAAAAAGTATATATATAAAACACATGAAATTCCAGATTGTATTCATAACTTCTAACAAAATTTGTTTCAACTGTCTCCATGTATGCATTCCCAATTATAGATTTCCCCTATTACTTTTTTCTCAATTTAAGCACAGCCTTTGGGATTTATTACTCACTACTAAAAAAAGATTCTTACATCATCTAACTAAAATCGGTTATATTCTCTCATTGTTGTTAAATCTGTTTTCTTTAATACAACACTCACTTTAATTCATCATTCTATTTTTACCAGCCTCAGGGGGGATAGTGGTCAGCATTTCTCACTACTGTTCATGAGGTCCCACATTCAATTCCCAGTCAAACCATAGGATTTCCCCCCCCCCCTTACAACAGAATTATTCCTGTGGTTGCCCATGGTCTGGAATTTAAGTTAAAAGTTTCCTTACTCTTCATTATCATTTATCACCCATCATATCATCAGGGTAACATAACTTCACCTTCTAGGCACCCCAACTTCAGAAGTGGGTTACAATTAAGCCAATGCCAGGAGAGAACACCAGATATGTCAAAATGACAACCTGGGCCATTGAATATTTTTTTTTTTAAATACAGAAAATTAATAACTTCTCTCTTATTCATCCAGATGTCTTATTGCTACTGAAATTCTTTTTGGAGAATATATTAATTATTTAGGCACTATGTTTTTTCATACAAACTTTTTAATTAAACCTGGCAATAAATAACAGTTTTGTAATTCGACAGACTTTAGAACTCACTTTCATTTTTAACTATGACTGCTAAAAACCATGGACAAATATGCCAAACCTTCACTTTGTGTTTCACTCTTAAATTATGGTTAACCAACTTTCAAAAAGTGTGCAATTCAAAAGACAATTAAGAAATTGCATTTGTCAGCTCATAATATTACCATTAGTGTTTACCAAAAATCAAATGATTATATTAATAAAGTACACATTCAAACTTATTTCCGTTTTAAAATCACTTTCTTTCTATATATGCTTTATAGCAACTGTCATAACAGTTATAAATTCAATACAAAGATAACATCTTAACAGTACCCACAATAATTCACAACCAGTAAATAGCAATGGACGTCAAATGCCCAAAGAGATGAGAACTTACATTGTATTTCAAAGCACTACTTGCTGAATGCATTATAATATTTTGTTATTGACACTAAATTTTATTTACCAAATGGAATTAAAATAATACTTACTGAATGGAATTAACATACTATTATTTAGCATATGTCATTTAAGTACTAAAATTACAGTAACACTATCTGGCAAGTGGGATTATTCAGCACATGTAATTTAAATACTATACTGAAAATGGAATTATCACTCTGTTTACTAATTTCATTTTAAATCACATTTAGTAAATGCTGTTAAAATACTTACAGAATTTAATTAAAAATGTCTTTATTTCATATATCTGAAATAGTAAACAAAGTTTAAAAATGTGTAATGACACAAAAAAGAAAAAAAATCATAAAAGAGAAGCAACAAGCATATTTATAATGGATACAGAAGAAGAATGAAGAAACAATTATAAATAAAACCATAATTCAGCAAAAACAAACCATAAGAAAAGCTCATGAACAATTGTGGGGAAAATTTATTTGTAAAAGAGAGCATGATATATACATGGAAGACAGATTTTCACTTATAAAATCATGAAATAATTAAATAAGGATATAAGACATATACTAAGAATAGGATTGATAAGGAAACATACCTGGATAAAGCATTATAAAGAATTATGGTATAAGGAAAATAATAAAGATGATGAGGAAGAAGCACAGAAGGAATACTTATTTTAATAGATTTGAAAGAATTGAAAGACTAATTAAAAATTTATGAAAAATAGGAAAGCATCTGGAGAAGATAAGATAAAGAACAGGGAAATTAGATTATATTTGAGGTTATTATACATTTTCTATGATTGTTGAACAAAAAGAGAAATCCCAAACAGATGGAAAGTGTCACTGTTTTAAAAAGGAGACTGAAGACAATGTGAAAATTATAGAGGCATTAGCCTTCTTCATTCAATATATACACTATATGCCTGAATAATAAAAAGACTGAAAATAATAACTCAAGACCTTATACACGAAGAATAAATTGGCTTCAGGAAAGGAAGTCAACAACATACAATATTGCAGCAGATACTGGAGAAAAGCAGACAATACAACTTGCAGACACATATAACATTCATAAAGTTTCAAAATGCTTTTCATAATGTAGACCGAGAAAAGCTGTGGATCATAATGAAAGAACAAGGCTACCTTAGACTTCTGGTAAAGATAGTGAGAAGTTTATACAAGAAAACAAAAATAGTTTCAAATTTTAAGACAGAGAAATCAGAAGAAATTTTAACCAATAAAGGAGTTGGACACAAGTACCCAATGTAACATTTTAATATTTATATTAATTATCTTGGTACGCAAAACAGGTTTCTCTCAGGGTTTTCTCCCATTTCCCCCTGCCACAAATTTCATTCCATCATTTCTCCATACCCCTCTCATCCCTTTTGTTCATCTGCCCCTGTGACAGCACATATCAACAATGGTAGGTGGCACCCTTGTCATTCACAGACATGCCTCATCTCATTCCCCAACCCAACCCTGAGTTGGACACAAATTGTGGATATTTTTATTTATATAATCCATGATTGGAGGCTTAAAAGTAGCCCAAGGAAAGATTTTAAATGTATTGTATGCTGACAATGTATTAATAATACAATAAACAGAATACAGCATACAACATTCAATACACCAACTTAACCAAATATGCAACAATTATAATACTGAAATACAAACAGAGAAGACAAAAATAATGGAAAATGGCAAAAAAGTAAATAAAGTATAAAATAGTCACTGATTACAAAACTTTAACAAGTTTCCTCCTTCAATTATTTTGGATGTCAAATTAACAATGAGATAGATAAATTACATGGATAAACAATTAATGAGATTTCAAACAAGTAGTAGTAGTAGTAGTAGTAGTATTCAAATGTTCTGAAGCTCTTGATTTGCCATCATTCAATTTCAAACAATTTGTGGAACAATACATAATACCTTCAAAAATAAAACAAGACCTGAACAAAAATGAAATTTTCTAATAGGCAGTTCCTACATTACTTCATGGATGTGAAAGCTGGGTACTTACAAAAAGAACAATTTGTAGAAAACAAAGTTGCAAAATGAGATGTTTTAGAAGAACAAAAGGATGTACAAGAGAACACAAAATTAAAATGAAGTAAGAAAAGAATTAGAAGTGGAAGCTATTAACTCAAGAATGGATATATACAGAACAAGATGGTTTGAACATGTTGGAAATATGGAAGATACCACACTGCTTACCAATATGATCCTAAAGGAGACACATGGGAAGGCCAAGGAGACACTGTGATGACAAAACAGGCAATGAGCCTAATCCATGAAATGAAGAAGAAGAAGAAGAAGATTTAAGATATAATTTACTTAATCAAATTACAATACTAATACATTTATTAAATTTAAATATTATTTAGTCCATCAACTGATAACCTCTTTTTAAATAGCATTTACTGAATGCAATTGAAACACTATTTAGGGAACAGAATTATTTAATGAATGGAATTTTATTACTCTTACCTACTGAAATTAAAACAAAATATTTACTGAACTGTATTATAGGAGAATTTATTAACAACAATTAAATACTATTTAGTTGATAGAAATGCTATACTTATCCATTCTATGAAATTAAAATATTACTCAGTGTCTAAACAAAAAAATTAATAATCAATTGAGTTGGTGTTTACTTGATGAAAATCCATATTTATTAATTAATAATTAAATAAAAATAAAACCCTCAGGGGTCCCCATTTAGGGGATATGTGGATGGCGACCACAAGGTGCCCAAGCTGAGCAAAACATTACTTCCACTTACTTGTGTTTTGCTCCTTACTTTTATCTTCAACCAATCTGGTATTTCTTCTTTCTTCCACTTACTTATACCAGACTCTTTTAACTTTACTATCTAACCTTTCTTGGTTAACTCTTGTTTTTTCAACTCCGACGCTATTAGGGCATCCAAGGGCTAGGGAGTCTTCCCTTTCTTCCATTTCTTCTTTCCTTCATTTTCTTTTCTTCTCCAGAAAAGCCTGATCAGAGGCTATAAGATGGCAGCCCCATCACTGGTCTTGCCTTCCTTTGGCCAGCAACCAATCAAAGGGACTATTATTATTCTTTCAAGTCCTATACGAGAATTTCCCAGAAGGATCACGCTGGGGGGAAAATTTTCTGTAGGATCGTAACAGGCCTTGGCCTAATACTTGGAAGGAAGAAGAAGAAGAAGAAGAAGAAAATAAAAATAAAACATAGTTTTATTTGATTTTCATATTTATTATATAATTCAGTGACAGCTGTCTGAAGAAGGTACAGTGTACCGAAACAGCTGTCACTGAATTATATAATAAATATGAAAATCAAATAAAACTACATTTTATTTTTATTTAATTAATAAAAAAATTAATAATTATCTGGATTTACAAGACTACCTAATTCTTAAATCTTGGATTTAATATGTACTTATTTTAAGTTTAGCAGAGAAGCTACACATCTTTCCCTTTTTTAAACAGTAGGGAATACAAATGTAATTTTTTTTTTCCCCTACGTTGTTTCACATTCAAATTCCCTCCATTTATTTATTTATTTATTTCATTTTTTTGGATCAGACCAACCTTATTGTTTATCTATTTATGAAAGCAGTGGTCTGATTGCTTATTTCTTGTTTGTAATTTACTTGCTCATAATGCACTATCATCTCAATCTAACTAGGAAGGTCCAGTTCTCTCATCAAGTTCTGCTCCATGCCACAAGCAGACCAACCTGCATCACCTACTGAGCAGGCTAGGCTATTTGTTTTGAGTTCTGCTATCTTCCAGCACACCATCCTGCTTCACTAGAGCAGGCTATAATGTTACTTGCAAGTTTCAAGTAAAATTTTCTATAGGATCGTAACAGGCCTTGGCCTAATACTTGGAAGGAAGAAGAAGAAGTTCTACTTAGACATTCGACAAGCTGTGGAGCCATCGCTACATTCTACAAGATTGATAAAAGTCTACATTAATCAAGTTTAGTCCTGTCCTTGCTACAAGCAGGCCACTCCTGCTCTACTAAAGCAGGCTGCTTCATTATTTCTTCAAGATACTATTAAACTGTATTACCTCAAGATAAAGTGTAGTTCTCCTGGTCTATTTGACTTAATTAACAATATTCAAGAAGCAATAGTGAAGAGACTTATATTACAAACAGCCAACAGACTTCAACTTTGGCTGCGCTAATTTGTTAATCACAGTGACCACTAATACAGGACAACATATCCCAATAGCAATTGAACAGACCGGGAAAATTTTAAAATATGTTGAAATCCAACACTAATCAAAGAGATTATATATCACTATTTAGGAAATGCAATTATAACTATCTTCTTATTGAAATTACAATTTTACTTACTGATTGTAATTCAAATACTATCTACTGAATTAAATTTCAACATTTTTTTAGTGATTCAAACTACATACTATGTTTGTATTATTAATTTCATACATCTCAATCCCCTAGAGTATGAAATGTCCTGGGTTCAAAACCCCAGTCTGGGCATATAATTTTTCTCTTCAAATAAAACTATGTCACTGAATGGTATTACAAGACCATTTCATGAATAAAATTAAAATAATATTTATTCAATAAGATGGTAAAAAATCTAGTGAAAGAAATTTCAAAACTGCTCTAACTTATTCTAATTACCAGATAATTCTGTGAATGCAACTCAAACACTTTCAGTTAAAATTTTTTTTATTCATTAAATATCATGTAATGGAAATAAGTTACATGTTTCATAAATATATTCCTTCATTCACATATTCTGTTGTTATGTTTTCATACAATATTCTTCTGTTGTATCTACTTTACAAAATAAAACCACTTCAAATCCTAATTTTACAATAAAAAAGTTTATATTTCTTATTACAATATATTTGAAAGATAGTCAACCACAATTGGTTCAAACAAACTCAAATTACAAATTTGACTGGTCAATGTTCAATGTCTACCATATATACTGAATAGTTTCCAAATTATGCAACCACACTAATAAAAGTAAATGTCTGATAATCTCTATAAATTACTACATCATGTGGCCCAGTAGAGTAGGTGGTACATAAGAAAGAACTTCATATTAAACATCTCAAATATATAAAACTCACCAATGGTTGATCCTGCTGTTGCTATTGCTGTTACACATACTTCCACAAACATACTGCTGTCGTCTGCAAAGACAAGAAAGAAACTCTCATTAACACACATTAACAAAAAACTAACTGTATACAACAAAAATATTATAAAGATTATAATATAACACTTTGCTATGTGTTTCACCAATTGAAATCACCTTCACTAACTGATACTTCTTTCATTACATATAATGTGTTAAACTATATGTAAAATCAATATTTTTTTTTTTAATCTGGAACCATCTTACCTCAATTTAATGTTGATTTGTTCTTGAACATGTTTCAATATATCTTCTATATCACCCTCAGCTTTGGCCAGACTGATGAGTTTTATGTTGTGAACCCTGGATGTCAATATCAGCCCCATCTTCTGGCTGGCCAAAAAACCTCCATACAAGGTCACATTCAGCAGAAATTTCGAAATTCATAACTCTATTTTTGTTCTTCTGAATATTATTTTTTTCCCAAATGGTGAGTTCCTTTGTATTTTATAACTGTTTTAATAATTTAGTATTCAAATTTACATTATGTTTTTCAGCCCAAACATGAGCAGCAACTGCAAATTTTTCTATTTCACCATTTCTAATATCTCTTATGTGTTCCTTGGTTCTAATTTTCAGGTTTCTTTTTGTTTTCCCTATATATATCTTTGTACAACCACTACATTCAATTTGACATATTACTGATTTTTTACTTTCTTCAAGATTTTTTCATTTTTGTTGGTTTTTATTACTATATTTAAACTGTGGTCATTTTTTGGTGCTAATTTTATATTAAATTTGTCAATATCTTTTGGAATTTATTGTGTGTCCAAGGGTGATATGTGAATTCCCTGTATTTTTTATACGTGGTTTTTTTTCCAACAGTGCTTTTGTTGATCTTATTTCTTTCTTATACTTTTCACTCCTTTTGTGTACCATTTTTTTATCAAACTCATTTCCTTTTGCTACTTTCATCATGTGTTTTTTCTCCATTTTAAAATCTTCTTTGCTTAAGGGTTATTAATTTCAAAATTCCTGCTGAACATGATCTTGTATGGAGATTCTTCAACCAGCCAGCAGAGGAAGTCAGTCTGGCCAAAGCTGAAGATGATATAGAAGATATACCAAAACATTAAATTGAGGTAAGATGATTCCAGATTTAAAAAAAACTTCATTAAAAGAACCTCAAAATATAACTTCCTAAAATAAACCATTAACTATATGTAAAATCTTACACTATATGCAATATGTTTTACTATATGTAATACATTATTATCTGATATATCTGTATGGGTTGCAATGGATTCCATCACCTCTCCTATCCAAATCTCATCCGCAGCCTACTCGTGGTGCAACCTGCTATTACAAATCAGGCTCTGAGGACCGAGCACTCACAGTAAAACCCAAATCACCTTAATGTAGAGGAAATGCTATATTAGTGGAAACCCCACTATAATACCCTTTTGGACCAGCAACACATTGGGCAAAAAAATATCTACATTTCCTTTCAATTCTCAAACTAAGCATAAAATCAGACATACCCACCTCTTCACAAGATTAAAGACAAAACATCACTGAGTCATAAAAAAAAATTGCTGCATAGAAAAATCCTCTTTCAGATCATAACAAGCCACGTGGCATAACACTTGCATGGATAATGATATATATGTAATGTGTAGAGATCCGTGAAAGTGGTTTATTTTCAAGGAAAATTTTTTTTAATATTTCAAGATTTCAATGTTATTGTGAATTTGGCAGTGTTATTCTAAAAAAAATTAAAATTTGAGCCTTTTTAATCCTAGTTTGGTATATTAAACCCAATAAGAATGATATACATCCAGTAGTTTAAGGTCACCTTTGAACTTGTACAATTAATATTGATTTTAATACACTAAAATGCATAAAATGTTAACCGTAGTCACTAAATTGATAATTGTCTGCAAAAATTTAGGGGGGAACAACTTATCTTACACGTTAATATAATTTGTATTTCTTCGAATACATATTGGCCATAGAACTTAAAAATCTATGGAGAGACCATATTTGAGCATGAGAAGAACAGAAAATATTATCTCTATGTTGTGATCTATGTTGCAACAATTTCAATTTGCATGGAGAAAGCAAATATGGCAGTTAAAAAGAAGATGGAATCCAAAAACAGTATTTAAAAATGCATTATGAAAATTTCATCAATAGAACAAAAAAAATTCCAGAATTCATTGAAAATTTTTCATTTCGGTTCATTTCGCATTATCGTACGATTTCACGATTCATTTTTTTTTTTACGGTTGAAACGTGAAGTTAAGAAATGGTACATGAAAATGACAAAATTACAGCATTTTGCATTATTGCGATTCACAAATTTCACGGATCTCTCTAGTAATGTGTTATCTCATTCATGAGATAGTTATTTATTCCTTCATTACATATTTAATTTTTACAATTTAATTATAGGAGTAAGCATAGTAATTTTAGATAGAATATACATTTATATAAATTTCTGTAGCCCAACAAACAAAATTTTGTTCACATGGGAATAGCAAAGTCCAAGACAGCACCCGCAAAATTACTGGGGCACATTAGTTCCTAGTTTTATTCAAATGAACACGTAGCGGTAATACAATTATATAGCAAAAATAAAGTGAATAAACTCAAGGGTAGCCCACAATAATAAAGTTTATGGTCTTTTGGAAAACCATCTATAAAGGGTTCCAACGTCTCAAATGTCTCTTGCCGCCCTAATGTAAAAGATGTAAACAAAGTCCTGAGAACGAGGTCAAGCTAGCTGTCCTGGAAACAAACAACCCCAACCATGTGAATGCCATCATGTCAAATATGTACACGTGAATAATGCAGCCAATGAATATATGTATATTAATATTAAAAATGTGTAAACCAATTGAATGAGTGTTAAAAAATAAAAGTTACTGCCCTACAGATTCTCAGGAAAGGTGCTGATAAAAGCCTAAGTAAAAATTACCAGAACAGTTGCAATCTTACCTGTCAGCGAGAAATACACTAATTATCTTGCCCTGTTGGTGAGTTATAGGGTCTAGACCCTCGCAATCTTGCTTTTGGCAAGATATGTATTTCTTCTGAGTCTTTATTAATTTTCTCCTTTTTGCCTAAGAGTAGGCAAGTTATTTTACTAATTCATCTAAATGGCAAGTTATTTTACTAATTCATCTAAAAGGCATATAATAGCAAGAATAATAGAGGTCGCTTAGTCATTGTAAACAAATTACGGGAGAATATAGTCAGTTCCCGTACGAACAAAAGTTTGTACTATTTATATGGACTAAGTTCTAGGGATCGTGAAGATTCAAACATCGCTCCAGAACACCTATTGTTTCGAGAGTCTCAAGAGCGATAATTTAAAGTGAATTGATAATTTTCATGTACATATAATCTATGAGGAGCATGTACTAGTTAATTATACCAAAATATTATAAAATAAAATTCTACAAGTAACTGATAAAATCAGGGGGAGAAAAATTGATGGACAAGACATGCTGGTTGCTTAGTATGATTTGCGAAAAAGAAGCTCTTCCAGATGAATGGAAGGAATCAATTATCATACCAATTTATAAGAAAGGAGATAAAACTCAATGCAACAACTACAGGGGCATCTCATTACTTTCAACTTCGTACAAAATTCTAACAAATATATTAGTAAGCAGACTTACTCCCTATATTGATGACATTCTAGGAGATCATCAATGTGCATTTAGAAGAAACAGGTCTACAACAGATCAGATGTTTAGTATAAGACAGATTTTAGAAAAGAAATGGGAATATAATGGTACTGTACATCAACTATATGTAGACTTCAAAAAAAGCATATGATTCGATTAAGAGGGAGAAGTTATATAGTATTCTGCTGCAGTTCAGAATTCCTAAAAAGTTTGTTAGACTTATACGAATGTGTCTAAATGGCTCAAAGAGTAGGGTGCATGTAGGCAAACAGTTTTCAGACACTTTTGAAATCCAGAAAGGGTTGAAGCAAGGAGATGCACTATCTCCTCAACTATTTAATTTTGTACTAGAGCATGCCATTAAATCTTTAGAGAATGAGGAAGGCTTACAACTCAATGGTATTAATAAGCTGTTAGTTTATGCTGATGATGTAGTGCTACTGGCCGATAGCAAGGAGATACTAAAGGCCAACACAACCACACACACTATTGAGTAACACTAAGAAATTAGGACTGGAAGTAAATAGTAAAACTAAATATATGGTCACAAGTAGAAATTCAGTATATAATGGAAATGGACAGCTGATGACAAATGAGGGAAATTTTGAGGAAGTGGCTGAATTCAAATACCTACGAACAATAATCACAAATAGGAATGAGATGCACAAAGAAATTAGACATAGGCTCAATTCTGGAAATGCATGCTATTATGCATTGCAGAGACTTTTGATGTCCCAACTCCTTTCAAAAAACGTTAAGCTGAAAATATATAAAACTATTATTCTACCAGTTATATTATATGGGTGTGAAACATGGACTCTTACTTTAAGGGAGGAAACGAGATTACAAGTATTTGAGAATAAAGTTCTTAGGACAATTTTTTGGACCAAAGAGAGATGAACAGACAGGTGAATGGAGAAGACTACATAACAATGAACTACTTGGTCTTTATAGGAAGCCAGATATAATAAGAACAGTTAAGTCTCGTAGACTGCGATGGACAGGACATGTTGCACATATGGGGAATGAATGACTTGCATGAAAGCTTCTTGTAGGGAAGCCAGAGGGGAAAACGCCCAGTTGGTAGACCAAGAATGAGATGGGAGAATAACATTAACTATGATTTGAGGGAAGTACATTATACAGGGAATGATTGGAAAGCATTTAGCTCAAGATAGGGATGTATGGAGAGCCTATGTCCGCACGGCCATGAACCTACGGGTTCGATAGTGCCAGTGAGTAAGTAAGTACAAGTAACTATATTTGTATCATCAAACTTATTACTATTGTAGTTGCCTTCAAGTTGATTGTGATTGCCCCCTCAAAACCCTTATTGCTCTACCAATAAATCATAGTACTGAGTTAAACTCCTGCATTCACTATGCTAATTGTGTTTCCTCTTCCAGTAGAATATATATTTACTGTTTCATTATGTGAATGTATGTACATGTGTACTATTTCAATGTGTTCCAGTTGCACTAACTGTGTTTTCATTTCCACTTTGAGAATGTGTTTTCTGTTCCACTATGTGAATGTGTTTTCAGTTGCACTATATGAATGAGTTTCTAGTTGCATTATCTGAATGTGTTTGTAGTTCCACTATAAGAAGAGTAATTTTTAAAATGTTGTGTATGTATTTTTTGTTTCACAATAAGTGTCTCTTTACCATTTTGGTATGTTTATCCAATGTGTTTCACTGAGTTTACTTTTATATGTTTAACTATGTATATCATTCATCTTGGTTCCTTCCTACAGATAGCATTGCTTTGTTTACTACACAACTCAAGTGACGTCAGTGCAGCAGGAAAGTATTGATCGCCCAGCGACAGTGCGGTTTACATTAGTGCACCTGCAGCTTCACGGCCTCCTTGACTCCCTATAAAAACCAACTAGTGATTAACGTAGCGCCTCAGCGCTGATTCTTCAAGGTTTTCTGTGCTCTAAGAAAAACAGTGAATAAGTGTTGCTCAGTGCAAGTGTAAACCAGGTGCGGCTCTGGCAGCCAATACCCCTGTGCCTTGCGCTTTTTGCGCTCAGTGTTCAGTGTAGTGTTATCGAAGTGTGGTTTAGTCACTGCACAATAACTCTATAGACTGTGAGTATTGTGTTCAGCTTCTATTTAATTGGTGTTGGAGTTCAGCATTTTTTGGTGAGTTAAAAGCCATTGGACTAAGCCTTGGTACAACCAAGCACCATGGCATCTAAAAATGAAATTCACGATGTTGACATGGAGGATGAGGTTAGGGACTACGGTCCGTTGGAAGTCTGGGAAACAGCTTCCGTACAATTTGAAGCTTTTATAAACAGACAAGGTTTCAAAATAAATTCCAAATATGCAGCTGTAGCTGATAAAATTAGAAGCTTATTTCTCATAATAACCAGTTACTTACAAGCATACCCAGAATTCGAACGGACCGATAGTGCAATGGACATGACACGCACTTGTTCGGCCAACATGAATAGTCTTAAAGAAACCTGTACAGAAAAGCAAGAATACTTAGAAAGTATTCTTGCAGAAATACAAACTATGGCTATGCACGTTCAGACTTCATGTTTCTTCAACATGGGAGATGAACGTTCAGAGCTAAAAACTAACACTAAAAAAGCTACTGAAACTCAAAACTATGAAACCCCGAAAAGAAAATGCGAAAACAATCAAAGCCGACCAAGAAAGCGTCGACTGTACCATACAATCCAATACCAGTTAGCAACCCTTTTTCGGTCTTAACTGAAGCAACTGGTATTAAATTAGTCCCTGAACCTCAAGCTGGGACATCACAAGAGACTCAGGCTCCACCTGCAACAGGTAATGTGCAGCCTTCTGGTGTGTCTACCCCCAAAAAACACCCATGGCCGCCCCGCCCCCTATCACAATTTTGGGGCATGGGGATCTGTTTAAAATGAACAGTGAACTTAGACCCAAACTTTCTAGCGATCCAAAAGTTGTGAGCACACCAGAGGGCTTGCGATATTATGCAGCCTCTGTGGCAGATCATAAAATTATCAAAGAATTTTTCACTGCTGCTGGAAAACAGCACTATACCTATGTCATGCGACAAGATCTGCCACTACGGGCTGTCTTGAAAAGACTCCCTGCCTGCACACCTACCGATGAAATACTTCAAGAACTAAAAGCTCTGAAATATCCTGTTCAAAAAATCAAACAAATTACTAAAAAAGAAAATGAAAGTATCATTCCACTTCCCTTGTTCATACTTGAACTTGATAACAACGAGGCAGGCAGGGAAATATATAACCTAACACGGCTTCTATATGCAGTTGTTGCGGTGGAGCCATACAAACCCCGATCTGGCTTAAAGCAATGCTTCAAATGCCAACGCTTTAACCATACTTTTGCGGGGTGCAGCCTGGCGCCCAAATGCGTAGTGTGTGCTGGCCCACACAATCATGCAAATTGTCCGGTGAATAAAACTCAAGCCTTAACTGACAAGTCTTTACTCAAGTGTGCCAATTGTGGTGCGTCAGGCCACCCTGCCTCGTACAGAGAATGCCCGTCGTTGCTGCAAAAGCTGCATTCTTAAAGAGAAAAGAAAATCCTCAAAATCAAAACTTGCAAGTACGTCAACCACGTACGTTTACATCTAAACCAATAAATCCTCAAGTTTCATATAGTCAATCTATCAATACTACAAATACCCAATCAAAAAGCATTGCTAGCGGCCGATCAAATCAAGTCTCTCAGCTACCATTATCTAGGCATGGACATGAACTTTTAAATAACATAGGGCCTATGTTGGCTAAACTACAAACTCCTATGGAAAAGTTTGTCCTCATGACTAACCTGGTGAATATGTGTTTCGATGAACATGTGTAGGTTCCATATCGGAAGCTTTCTCAATGTTGCGGCATTTAATGCCAATGGTGGCTATTAAAGCAAGTTCAGGAGCTAACTACTTTTGTACAAGAGAGAGATATAGACATTCTTCTTTTAAACGAAACATTTCTAAAACCTGGCGAATAAATTCAAAATTCCGCATTACTGTATATATAGAAACGACCGACTGAACCGTCCCCTTGGTGGCACTGCAATTGTATAAAACAAACCATTGGTCACAGAGTGGCCCCTATACCCAGGCTTCAATTCATTGAAGCCACAGCCATATTCCTACCTATTTCAAATCGCGAATCAATTTACATAGCTTCTATTTACAAATCACCTACCAGACTCCTAACGCGGTACGACCTAAATGCTCTCACTTCCGTCTCCCCTAACTACTTGTTAGCGGGAGACTTCAATAGTAAACATCTTTTTTGGAATTATCGTACCCAAAATGAATCTGGTGTGATACTCCAAAATTACTGTCAACATCATAACATAGAAATTTCTGCCCCAAGGGAACATACATTTTTTAGAAACACACGTTTTGGCCTTCTTTCTGACATACTAGATATCGCTCTCTCGAAGAATGTACCTATCTCTCCACACGTCACCACAATTACAGACATACTTAACTCAGACCACAGTCCTATACTCTTTAAAATCAGCCCCACATTTGTATTGTCCTCGCCCCCAAACATGTACCATGATCACACAGACTGGCAGAGCTACTCTCACATGCTTAACCAATGGGTTAAGCCTACACTCTCTGTCCAGTCTACAGAACAATTAGAACACGCCGTCCTTAGTCTACAGGCCAGCATTAAAACGGCCATCACACTTTCTACAACGCCAACAAATGACACTACACACACACGACCATACGATCCCACACTTCAAAATTATCTAAATGAAAAAAAGCGGTATCTCAGGTTATACCGTAAATTTGGCGCACCCCAATACAAACAGCTACACAATCGCTACACTCATTTGGTGCGGAATCGATTGCAAGAAATGAGAAATGCTGAATGGGACTCGTCCCTCCAGCGCTTTACTGATCTTAAAACGCCCCTGTGGACGATTCTCAAAAAGAATAAAATGGAGTCGAGCACCGCCTCCTCCTTCTGCAATTAATGATAATGGAACTTGGGCTTATCTCCCACAGGAGAAAGCCCTAATCATCTTGCACTACGGTTCCGCCCACATGAACTCACCACACCGGCTCATGAAGTTGAAGTACATCATACAGTAAGTACTTTTCTTGAAAGACCCATCCCCTCTCACCCTTCCAGATATACGGCTTTCAGAATTGATAGCCGTAATCCATGATCTCCCTTCCGTTTGCACCCCCGGTCATGACCGGATACCAAACCTGGCAGTAAAATATTTACCGCCAAAAGCCCTACTCCTATTCCTTCAGATAGTGAAGCTTTGTCTTAAGTTCCAGTACTTCCCTGAAGTCTGGAAAAAAGCCAAAGTTATCACTATCCCTAAACCTCGGAAAGATCCAACCCACACGGACAACTTAAGGCCAATCAGAAAGAAAGAAAGAAAGAAACAAACAAACAAACAAAGAAAGAAAGAAAGAAAGAAAGAAAGAAAGAAAGAAAGAAAGAAAGAAAGAAAGAAAGAAAAAAAACTATGTATATCTGTCATCTGTTTCAAAATCTCTATTTAGTTAGGGCAATTGATGTTATACACATTTCATGAATATATCTATACAGTATTTGATGTAAAGTACATACTTAAAAAAATTGAGATTTCTTCAAACTGGCACCTAATAAATGCAGATATATATCAAATATAAATTTTGCAAACAATCCATGTTGCAGTTAATTATATAATTTATCTAATGACATGGTGTCGAAATGGAAAATTAACACATTGGTGATCGGTCATGGAGATTTCCGTTTTTATGTTTTCTATGGCTTCCCTGCCTCTTCACTTTTGAATGAGGCATGCAATTTTGTTTCTTCTCATTGTGAAATAAATTTTAGTTGTTTTTGTACCCCACTCTTCTCTTTTATGAAATTGCCAACTTTACAGAAATAGTTATTTACAATTTTATGACAGACGCCTGGTGAAATATGGAATTTTAGTGCTGGTAGTTAGGCGATTACGGGATACATATTTAACCTGTAAATATATGTTGCAGAGGGGAACAATTAAAATAAACTCTATTTTGCGTTCTGGAGCCGAATTTATATCTGTGGCATCATGTCCACCAGGATAATTATTATAATAGTGTGGCTATAGCTGAACATTTGCTCGAAAGAAAGACGAGAGTTTCTGAAGCAATAAAGATTAACAGAGGGCTTCCAAAATCATTTGTGGAAGCAGGAAATAAACTCAAACGAGGAGAAAGTGTTTTTGTAGTAAGGGGACCTTTTGCTACAAACATCAAAAGATAAAAGAGACGTAAAAATGGTTAGCACATTGCATCAGGCAACACGAGAGTGGACGAGTAAAGTTGTAAAAATGCCCTATTGAATACTTCAATATAACAAGTATGTGAAGGGTGTAGACAGGGCTGACCAGTACTTATCATATTACTCCATCCTTAGAAAAAACAGTGAAATGGAGCAAAAAATAAATATTGTGGCTCCTGAATTGTGCACTCTTTAATGCTTTCAGGGTCTATATATTTCAAAATCCTAACAGCAAAATGTCAAACAGAAGTTTTTTCCTTGAAACAGCCTCTTGTTTGGCAGTTGTGAAATTAGGAACAGATGACAGGGAAGACAAAGAAAGAGAGAGAAAAGGAAACCACTTCTAGGAGACCACCTCAAGACCCACCAGGGAGGCTAAGACATTAAGAAAAATAAATTAACACCAACTGTGATCGAAAAGAAAAAAAACCTCCAAACCTTGTCACGTTTGCAGTGAACACAAGAAAAAGAACTCGCTACATATGCTCTTTTGCACTGTGCCTTTACATAAAGGGAAATGTTTCCAACGCTATCAAACCCTCAATTTCTACTAGGTCTGGTGAGAACACTAATAAAGATTTACTTATGCATTATTGTTATTGACTGTAAATATATTGATGTAAAAGCCACACTGTGCTAGCGCAGTTTAAAATTTAAAAGTCCACCCTACTGATAGAAATGTCCAGTCCAGCAGCAGTGGGTGGAACGCACAGCTGTCGGTCACCAATGTGTTAAGTTAAAATAAAAAAAATAAAAAAAATATAGGCCTATATATATATATATATTTCATGCAAGATTAGATAGGTAACTGTAATGACAGCAGAGGGATTATACCAAGGTTAAATAATCTATATTTAATTAAGTTATGTAGATAGGAAATACCACTATGAGGTTTTTTAATATTGTTTATTTTTTATTATTTCACTCACCTCATACTTCATAATTCATAGCAGACCCTGGGTTTCTTCACATCTTTTGTGACATTCTCAATGCTGCATCACGTTCACAACTGACGTCCAACAGCCTTCTATCCTGCAGACTGACCTCCGTGCCATCTGGTGACCGACCGAAGAATTTCCAAATCAGTCCTCTTTCTTTATAACCGGGTATTTCAAAATTCATAGTTGTACTTTCATTCTTGCATATGTAAAGTTTTTCCCAAATTGTGAGTTCCTTCGGTTTTTCCAATTGTTTAAGTAATTTTGTTTTGGTTTCAAAATTACTTAAACAATTGGAAAAACCGAAGGAACTCACAATTTGGGAAAAAACTTTACATATGCAAGAATGAAAGTACAACTATGAATTTTGAAATACCCGGTTATAAAGAAAGAGGACTGATTTGGAAATTCTTCGGTCGGTCACCAGATGGCACGGAGGTCAGTCTGCAGGATAGAAGGCTGTTGGACGTCAGTTGTGAACGTGATGCAGCATTGAGAATGTCACAAAAGATGTGAAGAAACCCAGGGTCTGCTATGAATTATGAAGTATGAGGTGAGTGAAATAATAAAAAATAAACAAAATCTATATTTAAATTAATATTGGGAAGTAAACATTATGAGGTTATATCATTAATAGTGAGTGGAGAATATAAATTTTAATCGACTCACTATTAAATAATCTATTTTAAAAATATGGATTTTTATAGTAAATATCCTGGCTTTAGAATCATATTATAATAAGTTTGGTTTTGGGTGTCACCAGGATAATTACAAGTATATCAAGATGCTATAATGAGAGGCTTGGAAAACACATTTTCATTCAGTAACAATTTCCTCACTTAGTAGGCTATAACACTGTTAGATCTGAAAGTACCAGAACAAAAAGAAACTCAGTCTAGAGCAGCGGTACTCATTACGCAGCCCGCGGGCTGCATACGGCCCTTGAAGATATTTATTAAGGCTCTTAGAATAATTTTACCTTCATTACATTTAAATTTTTAATTCTAAGTATAAAATACTATTATCTTTATTGAAATTCTACAAAACTTTGGATATCCCTGTGTCAACAAATATTGTTTCTTATATTTGGCTCTCTTGTAATTTCTAGTGAGTACCACTGGTCTAGAGAAAGTTGGGTTTTTCACCTCATTTTGGAAAATATGAAAGTAAGCAAATTCAAATATATACTAGCAATTTTAGGCAATTGGAGATTCTGAGGGCAGCGACACAACTATTGACTACTGTATCTCCTCTGGACATGAGTACTTCTCTCTTCAGATGTGAGTAATAATTACTATTTCTAATCATTTATTATTGGTGGATATAAATTATATTAGCATATCATTTTTTATAAAGCAATAACTTGAAATAATAGATTATAAATATTAGACTTTAATAGAATAGTAAAATATAATTTCTATATAACTCATAAAATAATACAATTTACAGCTCTCAGGTCTGAAGTAAAAGATTAAGGGTAGATAACTGATCTACAAAACAGTTTACAAGTAAAAACATTTAGCAAAAAAATACAGTTAAAGAAACTAAACTCTCTCTCGTGTTAAGAATAAAGATTGACTGTTTCTAATTTAGCACTCTCAAATATTATGTCTCCATAGCATTCTCATAGCATCTCAATAAAGTTACAACTGCTCATCAATTGAAATATATATATATATATATATATATATATACATATCTGAAATTTACTGTTGAGGTTCTGTACTATAGCATAAATCGGAAATAACTTTCTTGGGCCTTTATATGTGCTCAATTTAGCAACATTATTATTAAAAATGAAGAGATGATTTTAAAATAGATTCAATTTGATAGATATTCTAAAAAAAAAAAGGCAAATTTATTTTTCTAAGAAATCCTTTATGAAGTTATAAATATAAGAAAAATGTCAAAGGCCACAACAATAATGCAAATATAAAATTATTTTAACTTGTTACTCGGGGCCGTCATCGATCGATTAATATACGCACTCATACAAACTATGAAGTCTCTACATAAAAAGTTATATAAACGGGAAATAGTGTAAACTCAAAGATCATAATAACAATTATATTATTTTTAGTCTGATCATCTTATCTCAATATTAATGTTGTTTTGAAACATGTTCAAGAACAAATCAACATTAATATTGAGGTAAGATGATCAGACTAAAAATAATATAATTAAAATAACCTCAAAATATCACTTCCTAAAATTAAATATCATAACAACAGTTTAAAGTTATGCGTGCAGCTATTGTATACGTCGCATTGCTCCACATCTGGTGAAGAATTCAACCAGCGTACATGTCACATACCTCCACGCTGACAGGTTAATGAAAAATATTGTTGGCAATCAAAACGGCAGACCCAGAGTTCTACAATTGACGAATAGCGCGACAGAGTTAAATTATGATTGTGAAAATGACAATATTAAAATAGGTATTAAAGATAATATCCTATATAAACTTCATGGTAAAAACACAAATAAATGGAAAATCATTATTCCAAAGAACATGAAAATTCCATTATTTTGAACTTTTCATACAGCTTTGAATCATGCTGGTTGTGAGAAATTATCTGTTAATAAAGTAAAGTAAAGTAAAGTGATCCCACAACAGACCCGGAGGTCCTTGGGGTAGTAGGAGGTTAAGGTTCCCACTTTTTCTAGACAATCGGCACTTTATGTCAGCCGGGTTGTCAGCCCTGTGTGACGGCCGCCTTTACCCCCAGAACAAGCATCTGGTACTCATTTCCATTAGAGGCTGAGTCGACCCCAGGGCCATAGTGCCGCCAGAAGGTTTGGGTCAGTTCAAAAATCCTGACCCCAACGGGACTTGAACCCTCGACCCTCCGGCTTGTAGCTCAGTGCCTTAACCACTACGCTACGGCGTGCAGTGAATTTTTCTATGTAAAACACCTTGATAAAAAAGCTAAGAAATTACACTTCTTCTTGTTTAACTTGCCAGAAAGCTAAATGCATGAACATCAAGTACGATATTGTTCCTCGTAATATTTTAAGGAACGAAGTTAACAGCTTAGTCGTTATGGATACTCATGGAGAAATGCCGAGGACACAATATGGTTACAAACACATTTTGGTGCTCTCCACATGTTTTCCAAATTTTTAAAAATATTGATAGTGAGTGGAGAACATAATTTAACAACACACCTCATAATGACTGGAAGTCATGACTGAAGAGGGACAAGATATTGTCTGAAAGCGTAGGTATCAAAAAAATTTGAAAATGTATGAGGTGAGTCATTAAAAATATGTTTTCCACTCACTATTAATGATATAACCTCATAATAAGAATTAAATGAACCTCATAATGTTAAAAATTCCCAAATTTAATATATAAAAATCTCAATGTTTACATTCCAACATTAATTTAAATATATTATTGTAAAACTATATCCATTATGTAAGGTGACTAGTAGAATTTGCTTAGGTAAGATAGTTCAGGACTATATACCTAATTACGGACCTATAGAGGCACTGTTAGGTGACAATGCTTCAGTGTTCTCTAGCCCAAAATTTAAAGATAATATGATCACAATTGGAATAAAACTATACCATTTAGTAAGTACCATCCAAAAAGCAATCCTTGCAAGTGAGTCAACCTACAAATAACCACTACTCTAATAATTCTGACTCATCAAAGACATTCAGATTGGCTCAGTGATTGAGAATGTCATGAATCAGGTGAAGCTCCCACATTTTTAATGACAAGCAAACTTAATAGCAAGCAACCACCTGAGTAATCTGAGCAAATTTGTCAAAGTCATTGAAAGATTTAGAAGTCATGCTGAAAAGCAAAATAATAAAATAAAGAGACATAAACAGAAGTGGAACCCTAAAATTGAAGATAAGAGTTCTTGTAAATGAAATTCCACTCTCCGATTCTCTAAAGAAAAGATATCACAGAATGCAGTTACTATTTAAAGGACCATATGTGATTCTTAAGAATTTTAACAATACAACTTATGAGTTAGTCGATGAGGACTCTCATAAAGTAAATGGAAGATATTCGAAAGAGTTACTTAAACCATTCCAGTCTCCTGTTTCAATTCGTAGCTGATGGTAAGTTATATCTTGTCGAATAGTAAAGAAAAATAAAATATTTTATATTATTCAAATATTCATTCATGATTTTGTAATATGTGCATTAATATTTTTTATTTGTTTGTAATTTATAATTTGTTTCTATTATGTTATTTTATTGATGTACATCCTTAGACAAAAAAAGTCATTTCTTGAACACACATTTTTTCGAAGTCATACTCGGCACAGTGCTGGATTCAAACTAGGAAACTAGTTATAATTGTGCAGTCTCTGAGCTGCTGTGTTATGTGGTATGAACTGAAGACTCTCCTACGTGTCCTGATAGGTCAGCAGTAAAGCATACATTCACTTTTCTTGTAATGAATGTCGCAGGTTCGTGTCTTCAATTACGCAGTTCTTTTTTCATGATAATTGTATTAAAATGTTTTATGAATTAAATTTTATTTTGACATTTGAATTATTCTATACTTTTTAAGTTCATAATTTTTTTTATACCATTGAGGTTATAACAATGTTAAATTCTATTTTTACACGCTTTATATTAGCTTGACCTGTATCTATCTATCTATCTATCTATCTATCTATCTATCTATCTATCTATCTATCTATCTATCTATCTATCTATCTATCTATGTAACGGAATCTTTCAACACGATTTTCGCCCACTTAAAATCATCGGATCGACTTGAAACTTTGTATACTTGTAGAGGACCCGTGACAATACAATAATTTCATATTTATTTTCTAACATCCTGGCCATAATCATCAGAAAATAAAAAAAAAGTGTTTTTGTATCAATGTAATAGAATCTTTCAACACGATTTTCACCCACTTTAAATCATCGGATCGACTTGAAACTTTGTATACTTGTAAAGGACCCGTGACAATACAATAATTTCATATTTATTATCTAAACTCCTAGCCATAATCATCAGAAAATCAAAAAAAGTGTTTTTGTATCAATGTAACGGAATCTTTCAACGTGATTTTCACCCACTTACAAACATTGAATCGACTTGAAACTTCGTATACTTGTAGAGGACCCGTGACAATATAATAATTTCATATTTTGTTTCTAAAATCCTGGCCAGAATCATCCGAAAATCAAAAAATGAAAACTGGTATAATAGGTTGCGGACTTGTCGAGTTTTTAGTCAATCGTTGTAAGAGCTCAGTTGGTAGAGCAGTGAACTCTTAGTGGTATATAATTTCAGTAATCCACATGTCGCTGGTTCAAATCCAGCTGGGAGGGTTTTTTTTATAGAAGAGTATTAATTTCAGCTCATACTACAATAGTATCGAATTTAAAGATATTTACATTTTTATCTTATTCTGTAAAATATTAAAGCTAAAAAATAAAAAATAAATAATAGTTTTAAAAAACTAAAAGAACACGCTTTATTAGAAAACTAAAAAATGAAAAATAATTTTAATTTCCAATATGCTTGGGATAAAATAAAGTGGTCAACAAAAAAATCATGTCCAACATATATAGAATAAAATTACAGTTATCAACAAAAAGAAAATAATTTTACCATCAAAAGCGTGGGGTGATTTTTATGATTTTTACATTTTCTTCTTAGAGAGCTTACTTTTACCAATATCTGTTTATTATCAAATATATTAATTGATATAGAGCACCCCACGCTTTTGATGGTAAAATTATTTTCTTTTTGTTGATAACTCTAATTTTATTCTATATGTGTTGGAGATGATTTTTTTGTTGACCACTTTTATTTTATCCCAAGCGTATTGGAAATTAAAATTATTTTTCATTTTTTAGTTTTCTAGTAAAGCATGTTCTTTTAGTTTTTTAAAACTATTATTTATTTACACACTTTATAACAGCTTGACCTGAATCTATGTAACAGAATTTTCGAACATGATTTTCACCCACTTAAAAACATTGGATCAACTTGAAACTTTGTATACTTGTAAAGGACCAATGACAATACAATAATTTCATAATTTTTTTTCTAAAATCCTGGCCAGATTCATCAGGACATCAAAATAATAAAAACCGGTATAATAGGTTGCAGACTTATCGACTTTTTAGTCAATCATTGTAAGAGCTCAGTTGGTAGAGTGGTGGACTGTAGTGGTATATTATTTCAGTAATCTATAGGTCGCTGGTTTAAATCCGGCCAAGAGGATTTTTTAGAAGAGTATTAAGCATTTTTTAATTTTCATGGGATTCCGGTTTATGACAATGAATTAAACTAAACATTTAAAAAAATAAATAATAGTTTAAAAAAACTAAAACAACATGCTTTATTAGAAAACCAAACTAAAAAATAAAAAATAAATAATAGTTTAAAAAAACTGAAAAATTAAAAATAATTTTAATTTCCAACACACTTGGGATAAAATTATAGTGGTCAACAAAAAAAAATAATCTCCAACACATCCAGAATAAAACTAGAGTTATCTACAAAAAAATAATAATTTTACCATCAAAAGCATGGGGTGCTTTTTATAGTTTTTATGTTTTCTTCTTAGAAGACTTTACTTTTACCAATATCTGTTTATTATCTAATATATTAATAGATATAGCACCCCACACTTTTGATGGTAATTTTTTTTTTGTAGATAACTCTAATTTTATTCTAGATGTGTTGGAGATGATTTTTTTGTTGATCACTTTAATTTTATCCCAAGTGTGTTGGAAATTAAAACAATTTTTCATTTTTTAGTTCAGTTTTCTAATAAAGTGTGTTGTTCTAGTTTTTTTAAACTATTATTTATTTACACTACTAAATTATTGTAATCAAATGGTAAAGAGAAAAATTTATGTCTGAACCGGGAATCGAACCCCGAAACTTCAGCTTTCCGTGCTGATGCTCTAACCATTGAGCTAATCCAGGCTTCCTTCCCATCCAAGCATAAATCCTTCCTTTACCTTACTGTCTTGGTCCCACATTCAAATGCTATGAATCATCATTCACAAATACACAATGAATGGCTTCTACCTGAAGAAGACATGAAGGGACTCCACATAGTTATAGCATTATTTTATTAAATTAATATTAAGAAGCTAAAGCTGTTACTATGATTGAAATAAGTATATTAAAGTACACTACTAAATTATTGTAATCAAATGGTAAAGAGAAAAATGTATGCCTGAACCGGGAATCAAACCCCAAACCTTCAGCTTTCCATGCTGATGCTCTAACCATTGAGCTAATCCAGGCTTCCTTCCCATCCAAGCATAAATCCTTCCTTTACCTTACTGTCTTTACCATTTGATTACAATAATTTAGTAGTGTACTTTAATATACTTATTTGAATCATAGTAACAGCTTTAGCTTCTTAATATTAATTTAATAAAATAATGCTATAGCTATGTGGAGTCCCTTCATGTCTTCTTCAGGTAGAAGCCATTCATTGTGTATTTGTGAATGATGATTCATAGCATTTGAATGTGGGACCAAGACAATAAGGTAAAGGAAGGATTTATATAAATAAATAAATAAATAAATAAATAAATAAATAAATATATATATATATATATATCATTAATATTTTTATTTTCTATATTCAAGGAAAATCAGTTAAAACGTCATATGTATGAATATTGAGAAATTAATATTTTTTATATCACATAAAAAAATGTAACTGAATAAGTTATTGTTGAGAATATTATTTGGTTCTGGAAAAGTTCTAAAATTAATTAACAATTTTGAAGGAGTTTGAAATAGCAACTGCCAGATTACTTTGAAGTGATTGGATAACTTGGATGTGAGTCAATCAATAGCACCCATAGGCCAGGTTGGTTAACCAATCAGATTTGAATGGCTTAATTGGAATAATGGATTGTGGGAAGGAAATCCTCCTAAATCTCAACATTGCATTGGAAGATGCCATGGCGACAAAGTCCTACATAATAACAGTCGCTCATCATTTTTGTAGAGTACAAATTAATTAACAAACAAAGGAATAGTGCATCACATTATTACATATGAATGATATAATTTGTGACAGTTGAGTCCCAATAGTAATTAATACCATCATTATATAACGGTCAATATATTACCAATATTAAAGTGAAGAAATACAAGTTTCATTTAAGTTAAAAGAACTAAAAGTGATAATAAATGCGGAAGCTACTTTCTTAAAATTACTCAGCATTTTTATTTGAGTGAAATCCACTTTGGCTCAAGTTTAGAATAATTTACGTTTGATATTTCATTTATTATTGTGAATTATAACTCTTCTTCTGTATTTAGTAACATTTTTAAATATTTAAAACTTTATTTTACAATTTTTAAGTGTTTATTCAAATACACATATTGTGATGGTGACTTGCTATTTTCTCTAGAGAGTATATTATATAATTGGAACCAGTGGATTATCAATGGTTGCGATTATAAAGGAGTGAAAAGAAGGGCGTTTCATGGGATCTACCCTAGGTCAGAGTAATTGAATTAGGTTACTTAGCTTTTAGGTTTATTACATTTTAAATGTATCTAAATACATAAAACAAAACAAAAAAAAAAGATAATAATCGAAACAACAATAATAATCGATATGTGGTTGGATGGTGGGTTATCGCTGGCTCTATAAACTCTGGCGCATGCACACTGTTGTTCTATAGGACTTTCAAAATATATCAGGTAAGTTAAAGTGGAAAATCCCCTCCATTTTTTAGCCTTCGCTCTGTTCTCCTGAAGGGAAATTCATATCCGTGACAAACTGAAATCGAACCCAAGATATAAAGAAGGATTCCAACTACTTAGTGATACTACAAAACAGTAGATGGAAAACAAAGTGGTGGATACATCAACTTACTCCTTTAAAACACAACAGTTTTTCAAGAAGAATGCCAAGCTATTTTGTATTCTTTAACACAACTATTATATCAGCAAAATGAATTTCAAAGATTTCTGAATATGATGGATTCTAAATTGGTTATCCACACAATTGCCAAAACACCAAAAGTAAAAGTTATTTTATAAAAATTAAAAAAAAACACACTGACACCCAATAACACTCGAACAAATAGCAATACAATGGCCTTCCCTTAAAGGATTCATGGCAATGACAAGAAAAAACCTTACACAAAACAAATCACATAGAGGAAGCATAAGAATTCAAAACATTAATAAAGAAACAAATTCCAAAAACAAGGAAGGAAGCAGTGGCAAACTTTCAGATTAAAAACAGAACATAATTGTTTGAAAATTCATAACTATGATGAATGCACACTATGCAGAACACCAGGAACAATCTATAAATGCTGACCCCCCTCCTCCTCCTCAAATGTATGCAGCTAGATAACAAAATAAAAAAATGTGATACTGCTAAATTGTACTGGGATGGAAAAATCTTAATCAGCTAGAATCACTCAAAAAGAAAGCCACCGGATGAAAAAGAAGATGATTTTTTTTTTAAAGATACTGTATCTAATTTGATTAATCAGTTCAGTTTTCCTCTCATAGAAAAACTTCTGCATGAAAATCTTCTTCTTTTCTTCTTCTTCTTCTTCCTTTCATGTGATAGACCTAGTGGTCTGTTACGGTCTCAATCCAACGTTTGAAGGGTCTGCCCAAAGATCTCTTGCCTGGTGGCTGGTAATTTAAGATCTGACGTGGTATTCTTGTTCTAAATTAATATAAAATTATGGAATATTCACCTGAAAGGTCCGTCTCCTCAACTTAATTAATCATTTAACTGTAGCGCTTTCGGGACCTTTCAGGTGAATATTCCATAATTTTATATTAATTTTGAATAAACCTCAACGGAACACATCATGAATCTTATAAAAGTTGATTATTCTTGTTCTGCTCATTCTTCGTACGTGAGATTTCCAGTTGTTTCTGTATTTTTGTACATATTCCATGACTGATTCTGTATGTAATTCTTTGAGAATCTCAGAATTCCTTTTATGGTCTGTCCTTGAATAGCCTGCAGTACGTCTCATAATTTCATTTCTGCCACAGTTAGTCTTTGTTCATCTACACTGCAAATTGTCCAGGCCTCACTGCCGTAACATAATATGGGTCTGGCCAGTGTTTTATAAATTCTAGTTCGTGTGTGTTGCTGTACTGTGTTTGGCTTGAAAACATTATTTATAATTCCTGTTACTCTGTTAAATTTTATAATTTTTTGACTAAAATCTTTTTCTTCTTCGTATATAACTTGGTATCCGAGATAGTTAAATGTGTTGGTTTGTTCTAATATTTTATTATTAATAACAATTTTACTGCGAACTGGGTCTTTTCCTAGGAAAGCCATGACTTTAGATTTTTCTGTTGAGATTTCCATGTTGTAGTTTATTGCAATTTGCTGAAAAGAGTGGACTGAACGTTGTAGGTCATCTTCTGAGTTCGCTACAAACACAATGTCATCTGCAAATAATAGGGTGTCTAAATTATATAATCTATTAAGTGGTATACTGCCATGTGGTTATAGTCTCCATTCTTTAATAATTGAGTTCATGTATATTATGAAGAGCATTGGTGAAAGATCACATCCTTGTCTAACTCCTTGATTAATTGGTCTGCATTCCGAGATTTTATTTTCAATCTTAACTTGGATGTAATTATCCTTATAAATATCATATATAGCTTATATCTTTATCTTTAAAAAATGCCTTTTCTAAAACCTTACATTCCAGTACATAGAATTCCCAAAATATATACTAAATAAATGTTTTCAGTTACTCACCAGATATCTTCTAATTCCTCAACTCAAGTCCTTTAAGCAAAATTTTGGCAGCATCAGTGGAGTTCAGCCATAGAAGTGAAACCAAATCAGCACCAGTCACCAACTGTATCCATGGAGCTGTAGACAATAAGTTATGTAACAATAAAAATAAATACATAGTATGTATACAATATGTTGTTGCTAGTGACTTCTGGAATTATTGACCCAAGTTATTTTTTCCCTAGCTTCCCAGTAAAGAGCTTCAAAGTTTCCAATTTTCTAAGATTAAATTAAAATATGTCATACCTCACCTCATATCCAGTCTTCTAATTATATTGCAGTTTCAAAGCCTTAGCAGCCTCAGTAATAAATTTACATACGAAAAACAAAAAGAAATTTGAAAATAAGGATGAAAGAACATCTTAGAAATGTCAAAAAACGGTGAAGTGGAAAAGTCGGCAGTAGCTGCTCATGCTTGGTCTGAAAAACATCTAATTGAATCAAAAGCCAGTCTAATTAAACAAATAGAAAAACAAAAATAACTTAGTTTGGAAAAAAATCTACATTCAAAAAATCAAGAAAAAAAACTTATGAACTTCAAAATTCCCACGGATTCTGAATGGATCCATAGGTTTATTGATCCACCAACAGAGGGAAGAAGAAGTAGTTCTTCTGATCAACATAACATCAGTCAACGAGATATTACTGAAGATGAAGCTGCCAAGGCTTTGAAACTGCAGTATAATCAGAAGACTGCATATGAGGTGAGGTATGAAGTATTTTAATTAAATCTTAAATTAAAGCTTTCCCAGTTTGTGATATATCTCTTATAATTCTTCTTGATAAGTTCTGAAACCCCTCATTTAGCTCTTTTATTCTTTTTAAATCACTGTTTTATGTACAGTACATATGATAGTAAAGTTTCTATTCCTTCTCCTTAATTCGACCGGCTTATCTCTATTAGATTTTTTAGCATTGAATTTTGATGGGAGGGAGCTGGCCTACTGCATCAACCTCCAACCAGGAGGACCAGATTTTTTTTTTTCAGGTGTCCATCCTTAGATCAGTTGCTTTCACTACAGATAACAGCCTGATCTGCCCTTAAGGGAGAAAATGAAGATTAAAGACACTATTTTAGATTATACTAAAACTCAGCAATTAAGATTGTATGGACATGTCCAGCGAATGGAACAGAATCAGCTACCAAAATGTGTTCTGGAACAAAAACCTGAGGGAAGACAAGGCAGAGGAAGACCTTAAACCTCCTGGAGTCAGGGAATATATTTATATATGAAGGAGAAACATCTACAACCAGAAGATTGGATGGACCGACAAAATTAGCTTATTAAGAATCAGACGATGTCAAAGACATTAAATAATCAACCGATGACTTATCTATTTATTTTCAGTTTCTATTGTGAACATGGAATGTCACAAAAGCAGTGACAAAACCCTGGGTCTGCATGGAAGTCAAGAAATGTGAGGTGATTAAAAAAAACTCAGAATAATGTTTATTATGTTTCATTTGTTCATCACTGCAACCAGATCATATTATTTATTGCCAAAGGATCACAATATTGAAAGAATGCACCCTAGTGGAGAAAAAACATATCAAACTGTTTATAACCAACATTATAGTGATTAATTAATTTCTGATGTCCTATAATGTAAATATGTCAATTTTTTTTGTACATAAATATCTGGAAAATAAAATCTTTAAGAAAGTGCAAACAGTGGTTTCTTTTCTTTGTGGTATAATCAATTCCTACAATTTTTTTTCTATTATATCCTGCAAGCAGTATCTGGTTACATTCGTGCACTATATATACAATCTGGGAGCCACTTGCATTCCAGGATTCTTACATATTATATATAAATTGTTATATTCAACGTATTTCTTAGAGAGTCAGTCACTGCAAAATAATGCTCCGACCTGTTCAGAATGTTAAAAAGGAGGAGCTTGTTTTAATATGATAAAATTAAGTTTATAAAATTTAGGTGAAACACGACTGTGATTGGTTGTAAATCAAAATTCATTGGTCATTCACTCCCATTTGGGGCAAGAGTTAAATAGTCATAAGTAATGCCATGAGAGATTTCCAAATTATCGATAAATTCATAACTCACAAAGTGAGGAGTGAATTTATCTAGAGGATTTGGAAATCAATAGTGGCATTTGTTAGGACTATTTAACGAATAAAATACTCACAATCATTATTTAAATATAGTTATTTTAAAATATTTATATATTTAATGTAAACGGCAATGTTTTAAAACAAATGAGAAGCGATTGGTACACTTCATTTGCTTCTTTTGTTCATCACTGCAACCAGATCATATTATTTATTGCCAAAGGAACACAATATTGTAAGAATGGACTCAAGGAGAAAAAAATGAAACACATCAAACTGTATATTAATTCATTCTGATGTCATATGATGTAAATATGACAATTATATTTTTCTGGAATGTTATTACCTGGGAAAAAATATATTTAAGAAAGTGCAAACAGTGGTTTCTTTTTTTGGTGGTATAATCAATTGACTTTTATAATATTCATGATGTGTTCCGTTGAGGTATTATTATAATCAATTGCTACAAATGTTTTCATATTAACTCCCGCAGGCGCTATGTGTTGACATTAATGCACTATATATATATTATATATATATACAATATGGTAGCCGTATTTCTTAGAGAGTCAGTCACTGCAAAGTAATGCTATGACCTATTCAGAATGTTAAAAAGGAGGTGCTTTCTTTATTATGATAAACTTCTTCTTCTTCACTTCCTGGTTTAGGCAGGAGTTGCCTGTTCCGTCTTCACTAATAGATCTAAGACCATCTCTTCCGAGGACGTCCGACATCTCTTCTTCCTCTTGGAAAATAATGGAAGATTTTATTTGACTTGAGTTGGTAAATTCTAGGCGAAACACGACTGTGATTGATTGGTTGTAAATAAAAAATCATTGAAATGTGATTGGTCATTGACTACCATTTGGGGGCATGAGTTAAATAGAATAAATAACCTATCACCCCTTTTCAAACAAATTCATGGATAAGAATATACTTTTAAAATTAAATTATACAATAAGACCGTTATTACTGATGATTATCATCATCAGCATCAAGGATTAGACCTGGTGGTCTGTTCCGATCTCATGTTAGAATTGGTCTATACATCTTTTACTGGGTCTTCCAACATTTCTTCGTCCTAGTGATTTGTTATGAAGAATCTGTTTCGGAATTCTATTGTTATCCATTCTATAGATGTGGTCCATCTATTTACCTCTGTATTGTGTAATTCTATCTAATAGTTTGAATATATTAGTTCTGATTATTAGTATTATAATTTAACGAGACTTGGCAACACTGCAAGGATGCTCCAGGAAAAGACAACCTACTTTTTAAAAACATCCAATAAGAATATTTATTTAAAAATTTTGAATCCCCCCCCCTTAAAAGTATTTTAATGTGAATAATTCAGATTAGTAGCCTATAAAATGACAGGATCGCCAAACCCTCACACTCACTTGCTCTGTCCCCTCAAGCTCAGTTTTATTCTCTAAAACAAACTCCAAGATGTGGACACAGGAACATCATTAAAGTGTATACATATTTAAATTCTTCTTTTTTTTTAACTGCGTTCAATATTAAATAAATATGTTGATACATTAAAACAAATTTAATTAACAACATCTGCCACCCTGCAAAGAGTCTCATTCTACCAAAAATAGAAATGGGTTGAAATGGAAGAACAACGGACTAAATAAATCATCAAAGAAGATTAATGTCTAAAAAGGTGAGTATGCAAGGACATTCCTGAACTAAAACTCCAATCCAATTTCAATTTCATACACCCAACGTTAACCCAACTCGCTCCACAAATTCCATTACATGATGCCCAACAATTCATTCCAACTCCATTACATTGTCTAGACTTGCATCGGAATAAGAAGTTCTAGCTAAGCTAGTGTAGGGTTTTGCAAAATCCGAAATAATGTCACTGTCGCACACTTTGTTATATGACTCAACAGATGAATTCTTCATAACATCTGTACACTGTGGATTATTTTGCTTCTTCTCCTACCTTTCCTCCACTTTCATAACTCTAGTCCTTGTTCTTTTATCTTTTTGTGCTAATTCTGAATCTACTCCTCCTAAATAACTTCTACAGTGGGCTCTCTTTAGTGTAATAAGAAAAGTTTATCTTCATCAATTTTAATTATGTTTAAAGAATTAGCATATAAAGTTATTAAACATTTAAATAAAAATGAAAAGGACACAATACGGTTAAATCCTATACCTCTTACACAATGGGAACAACATTATACATCGTTGTGGACAAACTTAGAAGAACAAACAATAGCCTTAAGAGAAAATGACCAAATGTGGATAGTATTAGGTTTGAAGAGCTAATGTTAACAATGCAAAATTTTAAAAACAAGAAATCGCCTGGAGCAGATAATCTAAACATAGAATTATTCAAATGTGCATCGATTACATTTATTGTTAAGTTTCTTGAATTTATAAACCTTTGCTGGAAAACGGGTTCTGTTCCAGATGAATGGAAGGACGCAATAACTGTTCCAATATTTAAAAAAGGAAACAAAAGAGAATGTACAAATTATAGAGGAATAAGTTTATTAAATTCAGCTTATAAGATATATGCAAAAATTTTATCATATAGAATAAATAAAATTGCTGAAACAATATTACGTGAGGAACAAAATGGATTTAGAAAGGGTAGGTCAACTATAGATTGCATTTTTACAATGGTCCAATTGATAGAAAAAAGAAAAGAATTTAATTTACCCACATATATAGCTTTTGTTGATTACACTAAAACATTTGATAGTGTAAGTAGAAATAAATTATGGAAAATACTAGAAATGAAAGGAATTCCTCAACACCTTATAAGAGCCATTCAGAGTTTATATATAGAAACAAACTTTAAAATAGACTGCGGAGATAAAATTAGTAGACAAAATATAGAAATAAACCAGGGAGTAAGACAAGGGTGTCTATTGTCACCAGTATTATTTAATTTATACTTGGACCATGTCATAAATGAATGGCAAGAACAAATTAATATAAATAGTATATTGACAACTCTGCTTTTTGCAGATGACCAAGTAATAATGACTGCATCAGAAAACACTCTGCAACAATTCCTTTATACATTAAATAATACCTCTCTAAAATACAATTTAAGAATATCTACATCTAAAACAAAAATATTAGCTCTGAAAGGAAAATGTGCAATAAGAACAAAAATAGTGATAAACAATGTAATTATAGACCAAGTTCAGAATTTTAATTATTTGGGTTGCCATTTAGGCAATGACAGAAATTTAGATAAACACACTAAAATACGATTCAATTATCTATGTGGCACAATTAAGCGCACTTTATTGAATAAGACTAGAAAAGAAACTATTTTGAAGTTTTACAAAGTATTGGCAGTTCCATCTCTTATATATGGATGTGAAACCTGGACATTAACAAAGGCAGATAGTAAACAAATAGAGGCTGCTGAAATGAAGATGTTGAGAGCAATAGCAGGATACCAAAGGACCGATAAAAAGAAAAACGAAGATATAAGAACGGAAAGAATAACATATTACCAAAATGCTTATCTTCAGCACTCATTACGAATGAATGAACAGCGCATACCAAGAAGAATGTATAATTATAAACCAAAAGGGAGAAGAACGTTGGGAAGACTATTGAAGAGATGGAAGGACCAATTCGACCTATAATGAGATCAGAACAGGCCATTGGGCCTAATCCTTTTTGTTGATGATGATGATTTAAAGAATTAGCATGGCCAATATCAAAGAGGTTATTTAAATTTTAAACAAATTTATGCTCTCACTCTTTGTAAGTTTTTGTCATTCTGCAGAAATTTTTGCAGACTGCACCATTCTGAATGCAAGACTGTTTTTTTTGTATAATAAGGTAACACTCCTGTTGCAAAGTTAATTCATAATAATTATTAATAAATTAAATAAGAGTATAAAATTAAATAAGCAAGAGTACAAATAAATTCTCCTTCTCCCAAAATATTAGGCAATCATGCACAATGCACTTTCACTCACAATTTCACCTTGCATATGTTATAAAATAACACTGACAAAACCTGCCCATTAGATGGTAATTTGTGTCCAGTTATTTGGCGATAACTTTACCAACAAAATAGAAATTTTGGTCAGTACTTTGAAAGCCATTCACCATGTTGTTTGAATGGAAACCGGCTACAAACTGAAGATATCTAAGACATGGCACTTACTCTTACAAGTCTGCATATGTAGCGACATGAAAAAGGACGCACCTGTTCTAGCTCAACGCTTCACAAGTTCCTCATCTTAAATTCCAATAAAATGGACATTCTGTAAGATGAAAAGAAATGTTAATGTTTGTATCGTCGTTTGAATGGTGTAACTGGACAGCACACTACGACGTAGAACTAGGGGTCCAGGGTTCAAATCCAATTTCAAACATTATTTTTTCTATCTTAAATTATATTCTATCCAGAATTGGAATGTGTTACTTTAAATAAAAACATCAAAAATATGAAGCTTTACCGCTAAAAGTAGTGTATAAATTCCCAATAAAGATACTTCTGAATAGAAGCTGTCAGTTGGCACGATGGTAGCGACAGCTATTAGCCATCAGATGAACGAGAATTGTATAAGTTAAAAGAAATGTTCATATTTGTATCGTCATTTGAATGGTGTAACTGGACAGCACACTAGTACTTAAAACTAGGTGTCCAGGGTTCAAATCCCAGTTCAAACATTAATTTTTGTTTCTTAAATTAAAAAATGAAATTAGAATCACTACTTACAACTAAAGGGGGTGAAAAAAGTAGTGTGCAGAATGATATGCAAAAAGTCGAAAATAAGGACAACCCTAAAAATGTGTGTGTGTGTGCGTGCGTATGTTTGTGCGTGCGTGGCGTGTGTATGTTTGTGTGTGCGTGTGTGTGCGTGGCGTGTGTGTGTGTGGCGTGTGTGTGTGTGGCGTGTGTGTGTGTGTGGGGCGTGTGTGTGTGTGGCGTGTGTGTGTGTGGCGTGTGTGTGTGTGGCGTGTGTGTGTGTGGCGTGTGTGTGTGTGTGGCGTGTGTGTGTGTGGCGTGTGTGTGTGTGTGGGCGTGTGTGTGTGTGTGTGGCGTGTGTGTGTGTGTGGCGTGTGTGTGTGGCGTGTGTGTGTGGCGTGTGTGTGTGTGGCGTGTGTGTGTGGCGTGTGTGTGTGGCGTGTGTGTGTGGCGTGTGTGTGTGGCGTGTGTGTGTGGCGTGTGTGTGTGGCGTGTGTGTGTGTGGCGTGTGTGTGTGGCGTGTGTGTGTGTGTGGCGTGTGTGTGTGGCGTGTGTGTGTGGCGTGTGTGTGTGGCGTGTGTGTGTGGCGTGTGTGTGTGGCGTGTGTGTGTGGCGTGTGTGTGTGGCGTGTGTGTGTGCCGTGTGTGTGTGGCGTGTGTGTGTGTGTGTGGTGTGTGGCATGTGTGTGGCGTGTGTGTGGCGTGTGTGTGGCGTGTGTGTGGTGGGTGGCGTGTGTGTGGTGTGTGGCGTGTGTGTGGTGTGTGGCGTGTGTGTGTGGTGTGTGGCATGTGTGTGTGGTGTGTGGCATGTGTGTGTGGTGTGTGGCATATGTGTGTGGTGTGTGGCATATGTGTGTGGTGTGTGGCATATGTGTGTGTGATGGTGGGTGGGTGTGTGGGGGGTGTGTGTGGGGTGGGGGTTGGGGGTGGGGGTGTAGGAGGTATGTGTGGGGTGGGGTGGGTGTGTGTTTTAGGTATGTTGTGTGGGGTGCGTGGTGTTTGGGGGCGTGTATGTGGGTGTTGTGTGCATGGTTTGGGTGAGTGTGTGGGGGGTGTGGGGTGCGTGTGTGTGGGGTGCGTGTGTGTGGGGTGCGTGAGTGGGGGGTGCGTGTGTAGAGGGTGCGTGTGTGGAGCGTGCGTGTGTGGAGGTGCGCGTGTGAAGGGTGCGTGTGTGGGGTGCGTGTGTGGGGTGCGTGTGTGTGTGGGGGGTGGGGTGTGTGTGTGTGTGTGTTGGGTGTGGGTGTGTGTGTGGGGTGTGTGTGGGTATGTGTGGGATGTGTGTAGGATGTGTGTGTGAGGTTTTATGTGTGTGTTTGTGTGTATGTGGGGTGTGTGTGTGTGTGTGCGAGGGGGTGTGGTGTGTTTTTTTAATTTATTTATTAAAAACATGCTCCATTACAGAGCAATACTACATGTTTGGAGTATTCTTTTACAAACCAATTAAAATTTACTTAAAATACAGTTCTATGATTACAATGTTATAATGTTGATAAAATAATAATACTAACAATATTAACAATAATAATAGCAACAAAAATATTGAAATAATAAATAACATGATCCAGACTAATTACTAGGTATTAATGTAGTGGGTTTTATATTTTAATAAATTGTTCTTAGAATATACTTATGTCAATAATTATAATTATTTGTAGAAGTTTATGTAATTCCACTATTGCTTGTATATTTTTTATGTTATAATTTGATTGTCAGTTTAGTTGTGTACATATGTCCGAATGTATTTCATGATTAGGGAATATCTATTGTATATATGAATTTATGAAAAGCATGAAGATGTTTATGTGTGAGATCTTTGTTAGTGGTTGGCCACTTTCCTCCACTTGCCGTTATTTCGCGAATCATGGTTCTCCTTTGTTTTTCCAGGATTCTGCACCTGTATATAAGATGTTCTGAAGTTTGGTCTTCCTCATCGCATGGACACTGCGTTATCTAAAATCTTGAATCTATGGAGATAAGACCTCGTTTTGCCATGTCCTGTAACAAGTGCTGTAAACTCCGGAGAACTTGGTATCTGCATCTTCACTCTCTGGTCCACCCTCGGGAAGAACGTTCTGCAAACGCTTGCTTTGTTGGCATTGTCCCACAGAGTTTGCCAGCTGGTAAGACTTTTCTTTTGTTGTTCCATCCTGATTATTGTCATAGGGATTTTTATACTCTATGATTAGGTCACTCTGCACTGCAGCTTCCTTAGCTAGTTTATCAGCCAAATCATTCACTTGGATCCCATTGTTGGTGTGTGTGCGTGGGATGTATGTGTGGGGTGGGTGTGTGTGTGCGTGGGATGTATGTGTGGGGTGGGTGTGTGTGTGGGGTGGTGTGTGTGTGTGGGGTGGTGTGTGTGTGGGGGGGTATGTGAATGATGTGTGTGGTGTGTGTGTGGAGGGGTGTGTGTGTGGGGGGATGTGCGTGGGGAGTGTGCGTGGGGTGTGTGGGTGGGGTGTGTGCGTGGGGTGTGTGCGTGTGGGACGTGTGCGCGTGTGGGACGTGTGCGCGTGTGGGACGTGTGCGCGTGTGGGACGTGTGCGCGTGTGGGACGTGTGCGCGTGTGGGACGTGTGCGCGTGTGGGACGTGTGCGCGTGTGGGACGTGTGCGCGTGTGGGACGTGTGCGCGTGTGGGACGTGTGCGCGTGTGGGACGTGTGCGCGTGTGGGACGTGTGCGCGTGTGGGACGTGTGCGCGTGTGGGACGTGTGCGCGTGTGGGACGTGTGCGCGTGTGGGACGTGTGCGCGTGTGGGACGTGTGCGCGTGTGGGATGTGTGCGCGTGTGGGATTGGTCGCGTGTGGGATGTGTGTGTGCACGTGTGGGATGTGTGTGTGTGCGCGTGAGGGATGTGTGTGTGTGCGCGTGTGTGATGTGTGTGTGCGCGCGTGTGGGATTTGTGTGTGTGTGCGCGTGTGGGATGTGTGTGTGCGCGTGTGGGATGTGGTGTGCGCGTGTGGGATGTGGTGTGTGCGCGCGCGTGGGATGTGTGTGTGTGCGCGGGTGCGGGAGGTGTGTGTGTGCGCGTGCGTGTGGGATGCGCGTGTGGGAAGTGTGTGTGTGTGTGTGCACATGTGGGTGTGTGCGCGCGTGGGATGTGTGCGCGTGTGCGTGTGTGCGCGTGTGGGATGCGTGTGTGTGTGCGCGTGTGGGATGTGCGTGTGTGGTATGTGTGTGTGCGCGTGTGTGGTATGTGTGTGTGCGCGCGTGTGGTACGTGTGTGTGCGCGTGTGGGATGTGTGTGTGCCCGTGTGGGATGTTTGTGTGCGCGTGTGGGATGTGTGTGAGCGTGCGCGTGTGGGATGCGTGCGTGCACGCGTGGGATGTGTGTGCGCGCGCGCGTGTGAGATGGGTGTGTGCGCGCGCGTGTCGGATGGGTGATTGCGCGCGCGCGTGACGGACGCGGGTGTGTGGGACGTGCGTGCGCGGGTGTGGGATGTGCGTGTGCGCATGTGGGATGTGCGTATGCACGTGTGGCATGTGCGTGTTCGCGATTGGGATGTGTGTGTGCGCGTGTGGTATGTGTGTGTGCGCGTGTGGTATGTGTGTGCGCGCGTGTGGTATGTGTGTGCGCGCATGTGGGATGTGTGTGTGCGCGTGCTCGTGTGGGATGTGCGCATGTGGAATGTGTGCGTGCGCGTGTGGGATGTGCGTGTGTGGGGGTGCGTGTGTGTGGAGTGCGTGTGTGGGGGGGGTGCTGTGTGTGATAGTGCGTGTGTGGGGTGGCGTGTGGTGTGTGGAGTGCTTGGTGTGGGTGCGTGGTGTGTGGGTGCGCGTGGTGTGTGGAGTGCGTGTGTGTGGGTTGCGTGTGTTTGTTGGTTGCGTGTTGTGTTGGCGTGCTTGTG